>MU767964.1:0-56114 GCA_026770625.1 Nicotiana glauca
TTTGGTTGAGGTCCCGGGGGCCTCGGGTGTGTTTCGGATGCTCAACGGGGCAATTTTGGGACTTAGAGTATTGCAAAAAAATCCACTCAGCTGTTGCAGACATTTCCTCTCTGCGATCGCAGCCTTACCCATGCGATCTCATAGTACACTTTCAGAGGGGGGCTTTTTCCTTCAATGTGATCGCAAAGACTTGTACGCAATCGCATAGTTCTGTTCCCCCTTTCTCTACGTTCACATTCCTTCTATCGCGTTCGCATAGTAGAGTTTAGGAGCTGGGCCTCAGGGCCAAAATCCTTCTACGCGATCGCATGGCCAGGTACGCGATCGCATAGCTTCACCTGATCCTCTTCTGCGATCGCAAGCCTTAGGCTGCGTTCACATAGTACTAATTTTGGGCCTTCAAAATTTCCTTCTACGCGATCGCATTGAATAAAATCCCTGGGCAGATATAAACATTTCAAAACGAGGGTTCTTTCATTTTTAACAAAAACTCAAGCTAGAGAGCTCGGATTTGAGAGATTTTTCGAGGGCTTTTCAGAGGCAACGATTGGGTAACGATTCCTTACTCCTCTATGACTAA
Source organism: Nicotiana glauca (assembly GCA_026770625.1). Taxonomy (NCBI): domain Eukaryota; kingdom Viridiplantae; phylum Streptophyta; class Magnoliopsida; order Solanales; family Solanaceae; genus Nicotiana; species Nicotiana glauca. Next base: position 581 of record MU767964.1, read on the forward strand.
AACGCACTAATCTAATCGTGAATTCAACCTTTAATTTCGGATTTTTGAATGAAAATTGGGGTAAAATTCTTAGACATAATTGTGAAGATTTGAAGGGGCATTTGACCTCCGATTTGGGAGATTTTTATATGGTTAGACTCGTGAGAGTACGAGGTTTCTGAAAATATGAAAATTATTTGATTCTGAGACGTTGGCCTAAGGGGCATTTTGGTTATTTTACCTATTTTCGCGCCTTAGCTTTAATTTCTATAGTGGAATCAGTTGTTTGCAATATTATTTATGATTTGTAATTTAATTGAATAGATTTGGGCCATTTGGAGTCGGATACTCGTGGCAAGGGCATCATTTCCTAGTTGATTTCGCACCGGTTCGAGGTAAGTGGCTTGCCTAACCTTGTGTGGGGGCTTCGTCCCTTAGGATGTGATAATTGGTAATTGAATGCCTTGTACGTGAGGTGACGAGTGCGTACTTGAGCAAATTGTTGAAACCCGGATTTTTACTTAATTACTTGATTTGGAGTCTCTTTCATATTTGCCTTACTTTACTTGCTTTTATAGCATGTGCTAGCGTAGAAGAGCATGTTTAATTGATCCAAGCTGCCTATTTNTGGGACTACGGATGCAGAATTTTGGGAGTTCCCCCTTGTTTGTTTACTTTGGGACTACGAGTTTGATTCCCGGGAGATCCCCCTGCATTTTACTTTGGGACTACGAGTTTGATTCCCTGGAGATCCCCCTGCATTTTAATTTGGGACTATGGGACGGTATCCCGGGAGATCCCCCTACACTTTTATTTTGGGACTACGAGATGGTATCCCGGGAGATCCCCCTACACACTGATGATTGGACTATGGGACGGTATCCCGGGAGATCCTTTGATATTGATATGAGATTTGGACTATGGGACGGTATTCTAGGAGTTTCATTGGACAGTTAAGGTAAAGGGCTACAGGACGGTATCCTGGGAGACCCTCGTCGGTATTCTTGTAATTTTGCTGTATTTACTCTGTGTTTCTGTTTTGTCTTGCAGTACTATATTTCATTGATCTGTCTTATCACACCGCTGTGTTCATTAGTTTTCATCAGACTTCGATACTGTTAATATCTTGCAATTTTATTGTTTATGTCTCAGTAGGGCCCTGACCTTTCCTCGTCACTACCCAATCGAGGTTAGGCTTGGCACTTACTGAGTACCGCTGTGGTGTACTCACGCCTCTTCTGCGCATGTTTTTCATGTGCAGATCCAGGTACCTCTACGCAGGCGCATTATCAGTAGCTGCAGAGAGCATTTCGGAGACTTGAGGTATATCTGCCGCGTCCGCAGACCGGAGAGTCTCCCTCTCACTCTACCCTTTAGTTAGCTAGATGCTATTCTATTCTTCCTTGTTATAGACTTTCTGGATGATTAGAGCAGTGTTATGTATTATCCTTAGCCTATGTTGCCCGTGGGTTTCCGGGTCTTTGGGATGGTTCTAGAATTTAAAGTATTAAAGTGTATGTGCCAGGCGGCAACTGTATACATTACTCATGTTATTTAGTTTTGATTATAAATTCCGCAATTGTTATTACTTCCGCAATGTGTTAGGCTTACCTGGTCGTGAAGACTAGGTGCCGTCATGACGTGTTCACAATTGGTGAACTAGGGTCGTGACACCTGCTTGGTTGGAATACAGGAATATTGAATGCATTCTTGTTAATCTTAATTCCATAGACATATAGGCATTGAGTTAGCTGGAATAGGCGAGTAAGAACTTGACATATTCTTACGAGTAATATAAACCATGTTAATCAATAATCCAGGTAAATCAATTAGTCATTTTAAGCCAAGAACACAACCCGATTGTTAACTAGCCAGTGACCCTGGAATGTCTTCTCCTACTGTTTACTTACTTGAACTTGCTATTCGGTTGGTTAAATTGCCCTAGTTAGATTATTTCTTTATAGTTAGGTAGTAAAATAATTACATCTCGATTTTGTGAAGAATATCTGGGATAAATAAAGTAATTGAGTTGACTTAGTCAACAGTTAATTATAAGTCTTCGTGGGAACGATACTCTACTCACTACTCTATTATTTGACGATCACGTGCACTTGCGTGAGTGTTTACATAAGAAAAAGGCTATAATCATATGAAACTCATCTTATTTGGCCAGTATAAAAGAGAACATTCATGGTGTCATCGAACACACGAATAGAGGATCTACGAGGTTCTATTTCTTGGAATCACACTTAGAAGAAGTCTTGTTTGGAATTTATGCTAAATAAATAAAGGAATAGACTTAATGTACCTTCGAAACCAAGCCTTCAATGATGACAATGGAATCATCTTCTTCCTAACTATTCTACAACAAATAAAATAACACTAGTATCAACAAGAGAAGCATAAGAATTATCTAATAAATGGCAACTCATTCTACGATAAATCGAATAAAATCTCCCTTTTTTCTCATCCCTCATGTTTAGATAAAAAACAAAAACAACCACAACAAACAAACATACGTCCAACAGCTCAAAAGCAACAAGAACAACCCCAAAATGTTCTATAAACAACCCTGATCTCAACTACAACATTCGACCATTAACTTGTATTATATAAGCACATCTAAAGCTCAAAAGAAGCTACCACATTAAGGAGAATAAGATCAACAATATCCACCCCTTATATACCTTGCGTCAACTGAAGAAATATCCAGTACAACAACAACAAGCGAGAACTAAGCTTATACGAGTACTACGATCTTTCTGAAGGAAGAGTCACCTCAAAACTATAGTGGGATTTGCTTGAATGATAGGGAGATTCTTTAGGAGAATTTAGGGAGCCTAAGGTTCTGTTTTGGATAAAAAATAAGGTGGGGAAAGGGCTTCCCCGCTTTATAACATCAAAAATTATCTCCACCACCTATATGGGTCCCAATGGGGCTGCTTGTGCAGTCCGGCTAAAACGTCCATATCTCCCTACCCCGATGTCGTATCGATAAAAGGTTTAATGAGTTGGAAACTAGAATCATAGAAATTCAATTTGGTGGTTGGATAGACCCACATATCCAAGTATATTCGTAGAAAAGCTCAGCGATATCAAACAAAAATTTCAGCAAACTTATAAACATAACTTGCGATAACATTTGTTGACTTTTGTTTTACAACTTTTTTGACTTGAACACTTAACATAAGACTATTATAAAATTCAAATACCTCATTATAAAACATTCTTAGAATGTTAAGTAATCCTAGTATTACCCCAAAATACAGGTTATAACATCAGCATGTACCTCCAACATACAGTCTGTAAGTCACTCCATAATTTAAAAATTTTGCGAAAATTCACTCTCTTCAATTCTTTAAACCTCTAACCATTCCAGAACCTAATAAACATAGTAATAAACACTTATAAACTTAAGAATAACATATATATATATATATATATATATATCTAAGCTTACAATGACTAGCTCATGACGTAGCTTAACATATGGCAAATGGGGGATGTAACATCAGGTGTGTTTTAGATAGTTTTCGAAATATTTTGGTGTTGGTTGGCAGGTCCAGTACTGGTGCATCGAACCTACGAAAGTAAGGTGCGTAGGTGAAAAGTTGCATCTACGATAGTGTTTTCACAGATGCGAAGGAGGACCGTCTAGGACAATGTTTGCTCTATGAAGTTTGGGCACTTTTGCGGAAGCTTGGGTGCTTCTGTTAAGCTTGGGGTGCTTTTGTGAAGCTTGGGTGTTTCTGAGAGCGTCGGTTATACGATTTTTTTTTCGGAGATGCAAACTTCACATTTGTGAAGAGGTGTCTGCACCTACGAGGTTTGGCTAGTTGAGAGGTGATCACGCCCAACTATGCCTTATAAAAAGGAAAATGTGGTCATTGCAAATATAATCCGGTTTACAAGTCCGGAGTCGAATCCCATAGAGAACTAAGGTTTAGCTACAGCTGTTCACTATCACCAAGAATACAAGTTCGAACAATTCTTAACTTATAGATATTTAAATTCTTGTGTTTAACTAATTAATTAAACAATTAAAATAGTAAATTAACAAATAACGATACTGAGGGTTAGAGAAAAGATTAAGGAGGTCCAGAGTTATGATTTCCCCAATTGTCGGAATCCTTCCCGCTATGTCTTCTATAATTTCGCCTAAGTATTCTCTACCGATCATGAGCACTCTTATTACCATAAATCTCACCCGATTAATTACGAAAATTTACTAGGCGCACTCTCCCGAGCTACGCTAGCTGGCTTTTAATACAGCTCACTTTAGATCTCAACCAAGGCTTCGTTATCCCTAATCCTGCCTTTAAACCCTCGTTTATTGATCCCTCATATACTCTGGGAGTGGTGTTGTTCAACAATTACCTAAATATGCACTCTCTTCCGAGTAATGCATACTAAATAGGCATAGCTAATTGAGAGCTCTTCAATCAACCATAATATATACGTAGTTGAACAAACAGAGAAAAGCTATGGCTCAATTATATAAAAACATAACAAGAATTTATCCTACAAAAGGTTCTATCAAAACTCTAGATAATAAATTATCTATTCATAATAGTATGTAAAACTACAATACTAAAAGTCTTAACCAACAATGAAAAATAGAAAGAGGAAGGAAAAACTCGTAGAAGAATTCCCCGCCTTGCTCCTCGCGTGTTCTTGCCTCCAAGGGTGTTGTCTAACCCTAAATTAGTGTCTTTTTCTTCTTTTGGCCGGTTTCCTTCATTTAATATAGGGTTTAGGGCAAAATCCTGTGATTTGCACTTTGGTCCCTGAAATTTACGCGTCCTGCCGTGGTCCCACCGCGGTTACGCCAGGACCGCGGCCAAACTGGTCCTCTGAATCTTTGATAATGTTCTGCCGCGGTCCTACCGTAATCATAGTTTTTTACCCTATTCTGTTTGGAATTTGGAAAAACGTAAAACATGAAAGTTGTATCGCTTTAAGTTAGCTTTCTAACTATATATTGTGGAGACCAAATGGAGTTCTAAGAAAAACGTTATATCTATTTTACTATACAGTGCACAATATACCTACTCGAGTCTTCATTTTGTTATTTTATCATCCGTTGATCCCCGAATACGATCCCGACTTAATTCCTTAGGCTTTTACTCAGACTTAAAATCTCCATATCACTTTAATTCATTCCATAACATCTATATAGCTCGGAATCACTCCTACAAGGCATAAAACACACTGTTAGTGCAAAACACTAGCGATTAAAGCGCAAATGCAACTAAAGTGCAGTAAATTAAAGTGTAATAATCGACCAAAATATGTAATTATAGCCTATCATAAAGAGGAGGTCACAGAAGTGCAGATCTGGACTGCATTTGCGGGCTCACAAAATGCGAGAATTTTGTCCACATATGCGGAATCGCAAGTAGGCTCTTATATTTTGAGGGTTTAGCCTATATTTTATTATTTGGAGTTTTGGAGATCGGATATAGGCGCGTTTTGGGGAGATTTTCATCTCCACTTTGAGGGAAAGTATTTTCAATTTGGATTTGCTTATGTATCGCAATTCCCCATAAATTTGTGCACTTGGAACATGGATTTGAAAGCGGAAAATTGCAATTTTTGACTGCAACTTAAGAGAGTGGAATTTGGAGATTTGGAGGTCGTGATGGACTTCGTTTTGGATTCTAATCACATAGTTGTATAAATACTCAGGATTTACCCCTTGACTCGAGTTTTGACCATGTGGGCTCGGGTTGACTTATAAAAATTTAATAACGATTGAAGATATATTGTTTGGAATTGACTACTATAGCTTTATTTGATGTTATTGAGTTATTTTTTGCTAGATTTAAGTCGTTCGAAGGCCGATTCTCTATTGAAGGAATTTTTGGAGTATTGATTTAGCTTGTTTGAGGTAAGTATCTTACCTAGCTTTGGCTTGAGGGACTAGTTGCTTGAATTGTTGATGTTGTCTACGTGCTGCGATGGTGTACATGTGAGGGATTGAGCATATGTGCGTACAATGAGTTTATCCATGTTTAGGGTAGTCTTTAGGCTATATTATGCCTTGTGTTGAATAGTTGGGATTCTTGCTACCATGCTTTATATGTTGTACAACTACATGACTTCAAAAATCATACTAGAGATCATGTGTAAGATTACTTTTCATGTTTCAATATGATACTCATAATTGTGTTCCGTATTTGCTTACTCTGAGCCATAGTGGTACATTTCGCATATGCATACACTTTAGCATGTTATTTTAACAGTCCAAACGTATTTGATTTGATAACCATTGGCTGTATACATGTATTATTGTATATGCTTTCTTTGTTATGGATTGGGTTGACAACACATGAGTTGTCTGTGTGGGTTCAATTGATTGTGGAACATGAGTTGTCTGGGCGGTTATGGAACGTGAGTTGTCCGTATGACATGTGGATAAGGATCCACCCCCTAGGTTGTCTGCTCATGTTTCTCCTTGATGACATACACGCGATTATGGAAAACTGAACAATGTTGGATTTTTTTGTATCTTCTGTATATGCAAACTCCTTGGATGTATACATGATTTTACTGCATATCCCTTCTATATGTTAGCTTCAGAATTGTATACGTGCATTTTTAAGTATATCCTCTTTATATGTTGCTTAGTGGATAAAATGATACTCAACATATATCATCTCTATATGTCTCTTTCTACATCTTGACTTGTCTATTTATGCATATCTTTACTATATGTTAAACTGTTGTTCCGTTTTGATGCTTGTCCATATTTTCTCTATTGCACCATAGGCCTTATTTGTAATCAAGAATTATACATATTCGACACGTGAGTACAATTGGTGATTAGCGCCTCTACCCCTCTAAGGTGAGTCATGATACTTACTGAGTACATGGGATCGTTTGTACTCATATTACAGTCTGCACTTAATTATGCAGATTCAAGATTTCGACCTAGCCGAGCCTCTTTTAGAGATTGTTGCAGATGCTGTGCAGACCGAGGTAGAGCTGCACCATGATCACAGTCCCTGAGACTCCATCAATCATTTTATAACTATATTTGATTCAGAGAGTAATTTGTATTATCAAATTCAAATTCTTGTATTAGAGTTGATGAGTCAGCATTACCAGTTTTGGGGATTTATGTATTGCCTTTATTTATGGCTATTTGATTCTCAACCTTACTTATTCTATAATTTTTATCATGTTTTGTTATTGTTTTATTATTGTCTTAACTAGCAAGTGAGTTAGGCGCCATCACGACAAGTGGTGATTTTTGGTCATCATAGTATTTTGAGGTTTTGATCATCGATTTGGACTCGGATTTGAAAATTAATCACATATTTGGACTCATGGGGATTATGGATCACCAAAATTTGATCTTGATTGCGATTTTTGACCATGTCACTTTTGTATTTTTATACTTATTGCTGTTTGCCATTAAGCCAAAGATTATCTAACCATCCCATAGTAGTTTATAATTTCAATGTCTTGTCATTTAAAGGTCATAACTTTGCCGATGACACTCCCTACGTAGTATGCTCTCCGTTGCTACCTCATTAAAAACTTTGCCAGAAAAACCCGATTGAAATAAAAACTGGTCAAAGGGAAAAATAGTGCAATACATACTTTCATTATTGATAGCATCCACCAACAGTAATATCTTTTGAGGTGAGTCATGTTCCAATTGTTGGGAAATTTGACTCCGTCTTGATTTTTCAGCTCGTATGATCCTTTTTCGGTGACAACTGAAATCCGATAGGAACCTTCCCATGTTTGACCTAGATTTCAAGTGTTGATTTTCTAGGTGTTCTGAGTTACTTTCCTCAAAACCAAGTTTCCAACTTTATAGTAACGAAGATTGGTCCTCCGATTGTAGTATCTTTCCATCCTTTGCTTCTGAGCCACCATCCTCACTGGTTCCAAGTCCCTAACTTCATCTAGTAGATCAAGCTTCACCAGCAATGCCTCATTATTTGTTTCTTCATTTTCTTGGAAAAACTATAAGGTTGGTTCCCCTACTTCCACCGGGATCAAAATTTCCACGCCACATATGAGAGAGAAAGGTGTCTTTTCCGCACTTAACTTTTTTGTTGTCCGCTATGACCATAGCACGACCGGTAAATCTTCAGGCCACTTTCCTTTAGCAACTTCTAACCTCTTTTTGAGGTTTTAGATAATTAGCTTATTGATTGACTCTGCCTATCCATTAGCGCTAGGATGGTATATGTAATTCTTTCGATTTTCAGATCTTGAAGAAATGTTTGCGACTCTGGAGCCTATGAACTGCGGTCCGTTATCACAGCCAATCTCTTTCGGTATTCCGAGCTAGCAAATTATGTGTTTTCACAGGCAGTCGTCACTTCACGCTCATGATCTTTTGGAAATGACCTGCTTTAACCCATTTAGTGAAATAATCGGTCAAAATTAAAAGAAATCTTACCTTTTCGTGACCTGCTGGCATTGGGCCAACTATATCCATCCTCACTTCATGAACGACCATGGAGATAGTACCGAATGCAAGAGTTATGCCGGTTGGTGTAGCAACTGTGCATATCATTGGCATTTGTCTCATTTTTGTACGAATGCCTTTACGTCTTGTTCCATTCGAGGCTAGTAATATTCTGCTCAGACTAGCTTTAGTACCAATGAATCTACACCTGAATGGTTTCCACAAATTCCTTCATGGACTTCTCTTATCATGTAATCCACTTTCGAGGCTCCTAGACATCGGGCCAATGGGACTTGGTATGATCTCCTATATAATTGTCTACCCATGAGGCGGTAGCAAGCCACTTTTGTGCATAGTGCCCAGGATGCATTCGAGTCTTCGGGCAATTTGCCATACAGAAGATACTCAATGAAATCATTACGCCATACCCATACTAGGCTAGTTTCATTTACTTCGCAATAGCCATCCACAATCAGTACCAAATGCATAAGTTGAACGACATTAGTGAAGTATGATCCTTTCATCTCTGTGGATGACCCCACATTGTCCAATGCATTTCCTTATATGTTCTCTTATTTTTTGATGTGTGTGATCGACCACTCCCTGACTCGTGTAAGCAATGTTTGAACTTTAATCACATACTATTGCATTCATTCCTCCTTTGCATCGAATATTTTGTACACTTGGTTTACTACCATCTGGGAATCACATTTGATCTCTTTGACCTCAGAGGCAAGTCTCCGGGCAATTTCGAGTCCTACAACTAAAGCCTTATATTCGGCTTCATTGTTAGTTAGCAGAACGGTTTTAATGGCCTATCGTACGGTATCCCCCGAGGAAAGATTAGGACCACCACAAGCCCGAACCCTTTCACATTGGAAGCTCCGTCCATGAACAAGGTCCAAACTCCTGATGTCGTTTCCGACACCATCACCGCTTCTTTAGTAGCCAGGGTTAATAACCTACGAATGAAATCAACCATAAAGTCGGCCAAAACTTGTGATGTGATCACAGTCCTAGGCTTATATTCAATATCAAATTCACTAATTTCAACTACCCATTTGGCCAACTTGCCTGGCAACTCGGGCTTGTGAAGGACATTCAAGGGAAAAGCTGTCACAACGGCTATCAGATGGCACAAAAAATAGGGCCTAAATTTTCGAGAGGCGACTATGAGAGCTATTTAGAGGTGCGAATAATGGCCTCCACTCCCGACCAACATTTACTAACATAATAGATAGAAAATTGCGTACCTTAATCCACCCGAACAAGAACAACACTTATCGCTACTTCCGATACTGCTAGGTATATTAACAATTATTCACCTTTCCCTGGTTTTGATAATAGCGAGGGCTTGATGGATAACATCTCAGGTCTTTCAAGTCCTGCTGACATTCTGGAGTCCACTCGAAATTGTTCTTCTTCCTCAAAAGTGAGAATAAGTGATGCCGTTTTTTCAAGGATCGAGAGATAAACATGCCTAAAGTGGCCAATCTTCTTGTTAATATCTGTACTTCTTTTATGCTTGTAAGCTGATCCGGGATTTCTTCGATGACTTTTATTTTATTAGGATTTACCTCGATCCCTCTTTGTGAGACCAAGAAACCTAAAAACTTACCTGAGCCAACCCCGAACACACATTTTTCTAGGTTTAGCTTCATATTGTGCTTCCTAAAGATATCGAAAGTTTCTGGAGGTGCTTTAATTGATAACCTACATTTAAGGATTTGACCAACATGTCATATATGTACACTTCCATTATTTTACCTATTTGCTTTTTGAACATCTTGTTCATGAGCCTCTAATAAGTGTCTCTAGTAATTTTAAGCCCGAAGAGCATCCCATTATAACAGTAAGTGCCAAAGTTCATTATGAATGAAGTTTTTTCCTGATTATCTAGGTTCATCTTGATTTGGTTGTACCAAAAATAGGCATCGAAAAAATTCATTAACTCGTGACTGGCCACCGCATCAATCATTTTATCGATGTTTGGTAATTAGAACCAATCTTTAGAGCACACCATATTTAAGTCTTTATAATCTACTCACATTCAAAAATTGTTATTCTTTTTTGGAACCACAAATACATTTGCTATCCATTCAGTATACTTTACCTCCCCGATTAAACTGATGTCATGTAGTCGAGTTATCTCTTTCTTAACAAACCTGTTTTGGCCTCGGCTATCGGGCATTTCTTTTGCCTTATCAGAGGGAAGCTCAGTTCTAGGCTTAGCTTATGTACGACTACCTCAAGTGGGAAACCTGTCATGTCCAAGTGCGACTATGCAAAACAATCAACATTATCTTTAAGGAAATTACTAAATCATAACTGAGTTCGGGATTGCGCCATGTTCCCAAGTGAAACTTCCTCTCCAGGCTTGGCATGTGAGAACACATTGGTTCATGTAATTGCTATTTGCTGGGGTCCTTCCCCTTACTGCTGGAAATTGATACTGCATTTATTTATCTGGTTGCCGGTTGATCTCCTTTTATATGCTTGATTCCCTCTGGGGTCAGGAATTTAAAAAGTTGGTGATAGATTAATGGTACAACTTTCATCTAATGTAACCATGGCCTACTGAGAAATTATGTTCCTTTTTTCCATCCACCACTTCAAAAAAGGTGGTCTTTGTTACCCCTTCAGTGTTTATGGACAGCAGGATCTCTCCTCGGGTTGTTACACTTTCCAAGTTGAACCTGGCAAGGAGCTTTGTTGCCGAAATGATACTTTCGGTTAATTTGGCTCACTCCATCACTCTCTATTGAATGATGTTGGATGATATTCCTAGGTCAACCAAAACAGGCCTAATCTTGAAATATAAAACATTAAGAGAGACACTAGGGCATCATTATATGGTAGAAGAAACCCATTGGCCTCTTCCTCTATGAAGGTGATGTCGTCTTTGTTGACATCATGGAGTCGCTTGTCGTGGATCACCGACACCTTTGTTTTGTTGGTCGCCGAGAAGGCTTCCCTATTGATTTCATTCACTCTAAAAATTATGTTGATAGTCAATCGAGGAGGGTCCTCTCCTATCTTTGAGCGTTCTGTGTTGTCTCAATTATGGCTATAATTTATCTTAGCTCGGCCGCTCAAGAACTCTCTGAGATGGTCATTTTTCAGTAGCATTTCCACATCCTCATGCATATATCGGGAGTCCCCAATTTTGTGGACACGAGTCTCATGATACTCACACCATAACGTTAGGATCCCTCTAACTGGGATCAGATCTGATTGACTTCAGAAATCGTACTTCTTTGATATTTCTCATCACCGATACCAACTCCACTATATTGATGTTGAAATTGTACTCTGACAACCTAGGATATGAGGAATCTCGAGTCCCCGGTGCCTCTTTTTATTTTAATGATCTATTGTTCCGGCAATGGTCAGTTCTTTTATCGGGAGCGTACCTATCTGAGGACCAAAATCCTTTGTTGCCGCATCCTTTACTCTATCGTAAGTCAATAAATGCCCCTTAGAAGATTGACTCTATATCAAAATCACCTTTAAATTTATCCTAGTTGTCTCGGTCCTGTCTCTTGGTTAATGTCAGGAACTCGAGTTGTTCGTCCTCTATCTTTATCTTCGACTTATAGCGGTTATGAACATCTGCCTATGTAGTCTCTTTGAATTAGATTAGGCTTTCCTTCATCTTTAGGGAGGCATCAGAGCTCCTCTTGTTCAAACCCTTTGTGAATGCTTCCACTGCCCACTCGTCCGGTAGCGACATCATTTCTTTTTGGAATCTGATAAAACATTCCCGCAGCAACTCGAACTTATCTTGTGGGATCCTGAATATGTTCGCCTTCCTGGCCTTGACCTTTCTGGCCCCGACATGAGACTTAATGAATGAATCTGCGAGCATTTCAAAAGAATTTGAATGCTTGGGTAGGAGTGAATACCATGTCAAGACCCCCTACGTGAGGGTTTCTCCAATTTTTTCTAGCAGGAGCACCTCGATCTTATGTTAAGCTAGATCATTACCTTTCACCGCCATTATATAAGGTGTGATGTGCTCCTGAGGATTTGAAGTCCCATTATATTTTGGTATGTATGGCCTTTTGAATTATTTCATTATTAACTATGGTGCTGCACTCGGCTTAAACGACAACTGAGTATATTTTTTCAAATATGGGCCTTTCAAAATTGGTGGTGCTCCCGGAAGCTAATCCATTTAGGCATGAAACTCCTTCACATTTTGATCCATCTGCTCGTCCATCTTCCTCATGAATCTCATGAATTCAATTTTGAATGGATCAGTACCGTTGTCACTACTAGATCCGCTACCGATCCGCCCGGCATTATCAAAGACGACCTCACACCTCGGGGTATTGTTATCCACTCATTGAGCCGACTAATTTGCAAGAACACCGGGAGGAACTGGGACTCTTTCGATTATGTTTTTGGAAGCCCTCGACAATACTTGCTTTAATTCCGTCATGACCTGGTCCTGTCTTGAGAGGTGGCCCATGATGGCTTTCTGTTGCTCTCTTAAGATCATTACCATTTCGGCAACATGGCCATCTTCCGCATCATCGAGTGTTGGCTCCTACACATGTCGGGGGTACTGTTCGCCATGGAGAGTCTCCACATCCCTTTTGTTGCGATATTGACATTGTTAGCTGCCATTTTTTATTTTTTGCTAAGAAGCAAATAATCAAACGAGTTAGTAATAAATGCAAGGATAAAGTCAATTATGAAACTGTCTAAGTCCAATGGTAGGCGCCAAACTATTTACTAGTAAAATAGTATAATTAAAATTTTTATGTGATTTATAGATAAGCAAACAGATTTGACCAAAAAAAGATTAATAAACTAGATTAAAAATAAGACATAGTGATTTAAATCAAAGGAAATTAAAAGCATATTTCTGAGAGCAATGCCTCCTAGTGCAGAGATAAGAACAGTATAAAATAACAAGTAAAGTTATTTGCTTTAGCTTGAGAATGGAATGTCGCATAAGTTTTTTCAAGAATTTTATGTTCTTACTATGGCTGTTGAAACTACTATTTGTAGCTATACCTAGGGAAACACGATCTTAGGATCAAGTCCCTTTTAAATGACAGTAATCCACTATGAATACATAACGACATGCCATAAATGCAAAAATTTTCGGCAATGACTGCCTATTTAATGCTAGGAAATATTCTTCATTGAATGCCATTCGGTGCAAAAACATTGGATTTGTTCACAATGATTGTGCTATCTTAGGGGTCTATCCGATGCCAACTGCAACTGTAGTTCTCGGTCTTGGTTCTTACTGGATTTGTCTTCCACTAGCCTCTGATTCCATGTGTCATGCTACTATTCGACCATTTAATATAAATCAATTTTACCCTATACAATCACCACTTAAATCTAATGACTAATTTATTCTCCAAAGATTTTCGCACTTATTTATTAAAATAAATAGCGGGCATATTTTTATGATTAATATAGTAGATATTCTTATATAAAAATAAATAACTAAAGTATTATAATAATTAATTACAAATAAAATGCTATATTATATGGATTCTTGCTATTCTAGTTATTCTTAAGTTGATAACAATATTACAAACTTTATCAACAGAAAATAAACATCACAAAAAGAGAAATAACATATGAACAATGTGGAATCGAAGTATTAAATATTGTTGAAAAGAATGTTAAACTACAAAAGAAAGCATATTATAAAGTGTTGTTAAGGATAACGTAAAGTTTATATGTTTTATGTTTTCTCGAAGATACGTAATCTGAGTTTTACAAATTATTGTATTATTCACGCGGTAAAATCAGAAGACATGATTTTTGCTATCAAGATAATTTTGGAATCCTTCCCTGAGACCCTGAGGGTGGAAGGCCACGATCGAGTTCTCGGCCTCAGGGCTCATTGAGGTCCGAATCGAAGGAAGCATGGACCGAGGTCGGGGTGAGAAAAGAGGTCTCCGAAGCAAATGGCTACACCTGACAGGGCCGATCTATCTGTAGCCTACTGAGATGACATGCGATAGGCCGCCCCATATTTCTACTCTTGTAAATGATATATACGTACTTTACTGAGTCCCCTCTCCTATATAAAGGGTACTTGCCCCACCTTGTAAGGGACTGATGTTGCTCTACTTCTCCAATAAGCAATAATATCTCTCTCTCTTTCTTCTAAGTTATCATTGTTCTTTGACCCCGAGGTCTCTCTAGCATTTTATTGTTCTTCATTTGTTCTTCATCGTTTAGATCAATATTGACAGTATAAAGCCTTGTTTATCTATATCCTTACATGTTATCCCCTTCCTGACTACCCTCGATAAGACCGAGATAGCCTCGAGGCCCGACCCCCAGGTACCTACTCCTTTGCTCTAAGCCTGGGAACGTCCCCTTACTGATTCGATTATCGCTTTGGCTAACTTGATCTTTACTATTTTACTCCATGTTTTAGCACTAATCACCATTACAAACTAGTTTGGGAATAGATCACGTATTTTTAGAATCCCATTTATAAATTCAATTGTTGTTACTATTTTCATGGTAGATAGTTTGGCGCCCACCGTGGGGCTAAAAATAATAGTGATTATTTTCTTGCTAGTTTCGTCACTCAAACGCACGATATCTTTCACACTTTTTCTTGCCCGAGATCTTTCGATTTCAGGTTAATGATCAGCTCGATAAGGGAAATCGAGGATGATAATCCCCAAAATTGCAAAGAAAACAAGATGGCAGTCCTAACGGCTGGCGCGACACTGCTGGACCTTGATAACGCATCTAAATCGGTTCGAGCGGATGCACATTCATGCGCTGCACAGCGGGGTAACAAAATCTTGCACTTCAATGGCAGCGCACAGCACGCTAACCAACAGGAAGACCGAAAAATCCCAGCCCTGGTAGAATGGGAAGTTAACCTCCGTATTATTTTTGAAACATTGCAAGAACATCATTTGGCTATCTCTCAGCTACAGAGCCACCTGGAGACTCTCGGCACGGTAGCACCCAAAATATCTCCTTGCTTCGAGCCAGTACCCAAGGTAACGGGGAATGATGAACGAACAACCTATCCTCCAACAGTGAGGATGCTCGAAGACATTAATGTAAAGATCGACTCACGCTCACGGAGACTCCTACAACAACCGTCTCCCAGAGATGCAATCCCAGGACCCATTTTGCGGAAGTCTGAAACAACAAAATTCCCTGGGAGTGACAGGACCCCAAGTCCTCTGTCACGCCCCAACCTCGGGAGGCGCGACCGGCGCTCAATCAAGTGAACCCAACTGAGCAAGACTTACCGAACACTTTCTACCCCAAATCAATATGAATACGAAACCCATGCCTTTCATTAATTTAGACGAGAATACATGGTGCATACTACATCATTGGTTTATTTCATATCACAAAGATTTACCGTACATAAGCTAGCTTGAAGGATTCTATTAGAGTTACAGTTTATGGAGATCACAAGTTTAGGATTACAACATAGATAGTGGACTCCCCAAAAACCCGTACATAACCCACACTAGTGTCTGTGGAGCCTTTAAGGATACAACAGATAAGCATAACTATGCCGGTAACAAGGCCCTGACTATACCTCAAAAGTGGAAAGCTGTAATAACAAAAGATACACCATATAGCCCCATGAAAGAAAAAGGGGCTCANCCACCGCCATCTCGAGCGGAGTCCGTTCACGACTCGACCCGCTAGGTCACCTCATTGGAGGCATTACTCTCAATCAATATTTTATTTTCCTTATCCGGAATTCAATATCAGCACATTACCACCATGTGTGCGGCATGGTGTCCGATCACGACCCGATCGGCTAGGTCGCCTTGCCTAGGCATTACTCCATTCTCATTAGTCAACACCTCCAAATCTTTATTCCACACATATCATAACAATTCCTGGGCACTCATGGCCACCATCATCACATCGTTTTCCCTTTTCAATATTCATTTTACAAGTTGTGATCATAGACACATATATCAAAGATAATTCAATTTGCAATCACAGGTAAGTGAGCACATAGCTAGCATGAATAATTCTTTATTTCGATGTTGACTTGTAGCCCAAGTATTTCAACACATAATTGTACTTTTTCATCCTTCACTAATTATCAAGAGTGGTACATTATTCACATTGAGGCACATTCCCAACAGAGAAGCTGGCATTGAATGAATGGAGCCATCATCCACATGACGCGAACGGAAGAGACGATCCGAGGTACATTGCATCTCGCAATAACAAGGCGGTAGCCCAAATACAACACCTTCAAGGAACCTCCGATGGTACCAAATTCAACAAGACGCAACCGGCAAGGAAACCTCGCCCGATGGAGCTCGACTTCAACGTTGCAGTTCCAAGCATAGTGGTCACCATAAGTGAAGTTGGGAACTCCAGGTGGCTCGGATCTATTCAACCAAAACCCCTTCAAGGAAACTGTGGCCGGCTACGAGAATTACGAAATGCTTAGAGTTACAGACCCAAGAGAGCAGCAACTACGCCATCCAACAAAGCTGACCATAAAGCATCGCCAAGCAAGCAAACCCGAATTTAGCTCTGCGTACAAAGGGAAATCAAACAAAGCAGAGTCGGCTAGCTGCGGCATATCATCACAATCGTTAAAGGATGGTGGCATCCTGTTAAGATCCGTAGAACATAGAATGCAAGTACTCATTACCAGAAAGGGATGGTCCCAGGGAATACTCCCCAAGGACACCTTCTCTCTTGAGGAAAAGGACGTCAAGACTCCACCTTAACATCACATTACTGTATTGGTAATCCCTTCTTTCATTCAAACTCATTTTCGAATTAAACATACATTTATGATTACAGGTGTATCAGCCAAAGTTATACCAATAATGTCGGGACAAAGCCAATATGACAAATTGGACCAACGTTTCCCTCGGGCCGGACCACCGATATGTCCCTAATGGTGATTGCCACAATTACCAAATCACTCCCCATGCGTGGCCCGCCCGAGCTTGGGCTAATACGTCCAGCGACGCAGGGTGCATATGCTTTGTACAGATGACGGTGAATACATTTCCTCGGACACAATTCCGGCCCTACTCCTCCAAAGATGTGAAACCCCGTGACAGACGTAGAGTCAAAGCATCTGGCTACAATCAACAGAGATTCCTCGCCTTATGCCCATGACCGGCGTTTCCCCCAAATGAGGTCAAAAGGTAAGGAAAATCACGTCCTCAGCCATGTTAAATCATGTTTTCATGATGCAATTAATATACATGTGAAGGAACTCAAGGAAGTAAAAGAGAACTGCTGAAATAGCTCATGATGAACAAAGGAAGAATTATATCTTGAAGATCTACAAGGAATGAAATAAATCTTTAGCAGCAAATCAGGATTAAATCCTCCTCAAATCAGCAGTAGCATAATTCACGTAATTAAACTAATCAAGGCAGAAGATCAGGGATAGCGGAGTAAAATAACCAAACATCGCAGAAGAAGATCTAGGAAGCAAGCGTGATTGGAAGATCCAATAATCAAGGAATATATCGCATTGCAAAGGAAATAAGATCAAGTGGAGCCAACGGCTCACTCCTTATTCTTAGAAAGGATTAACTCTTTCCAAGGATCAAGTCCCTTGGGTTGCTATCATCCATTATAGTATAAATACTCCCTTGTAAACCCTAGTCAGGACATACATTGATCAAACCAAAAATACTCTCCTCATTCTACTGCAAACAAGCATGGTAGTGTACTTAAACCTGCTGTGTAACAAGTTAGGGATAAAAAAGAGGGTGCATCACTGTTGAGACATTGTATCAAACAAGTGCTAGAAGAACTGAGCGATATTCATCATCTCTGTACTCGAAAGAACTCCCTTGTAACCCAAGGGTATTGGATTAGGATTCACTTTGAATCCGAACCATTATAAAATCCTAGTGTCTTTAGTTCCTGCAATTTACTTCCTGCAATTTTATTTAAGATATCATACCTGCTGAATTATCATATCCAGTCGACTACTTTAGTTAAAAGTCAACTTATAGGCAATAAATTTTAAATAAATTACAATTCACCCCCCTCTTGTACTTTCAATTGGCATCAGAGCTTGGCTCACATTTATCTTTTGCTTAACAGCTTGTGAGAAAAGATCATGGCAAATCAGGTGATCATAGGAGCTCTCTTTCAGGAAGGAACTTCACAAGTTAGACCACCATATTTCAATGGACAACACTTTTCTCACTGGAAGGTGCGAATGGAAATCTTTTCCAAAGCATACAATGTTAAAGTATGAAGAGTCATCAAGAAGGGAAATTACCCACTACCCGCTAGCACTCCACCACTTGCTGATCCTGATGACATAGAATCATACTCAAAAGAACAACTAGAAGCGGTTCAATTAAACAACAAGGCAAGGAATCTACTTCACAATGCTATTAGTGGTGAGGAATACGAAAAAATATTTACTTGTGATACAACCAAAGAAATGTGGGACAAACTTGAAGTTACTTATGAAGGAACCAACAAAGTAAAAGAAATTCACATCAACATGCTAGTTCATGACTACGAACTTTTCTCAATGAAAGAAGGAGAATCTATTGAGGAAATTTTTGCTAGATTCAGTAAGATAATCAGTGACTTAAAAGCATTTGGTAAGCCTTACACCAGTGATGAGCAAGTCAGAAAAATTCTTAGAAGTTTGCCAACCACATGGTAGACCAAGGTAGTCACGCTGGAATCTCTAGACCTAAACAAATTATCCTACGATGAACTGTGTGGAGAAATAATTGCTTTTGAAAGGACGCATCTGAAAAAGACAAATCAAGAAGAAAAAACGAGAACAATCGCATTCAAAGCATCTACTGAATTAGCTGAAAATGAAACTGATCATCCTGAAGCTCTACAAGAAGAGATTGCTATGATGTCTAGGAACATGGATGGACTAATGAGAAGATACAGGAATACAAGGAAAGGAAGATTTCCTTCAAGACGATCTAGACAATACAATGAACAGGACAAGAATGAAGGCAAATGCTATGAATGTGGAAAATTTAGGCACATTCAAGCTGAATGTCCAGAACTGAAAAGGAAGATCTCTAGAGGCTTCAACAAAAACAAATCCTTCGGAAGCTGGAGCGATGAAGATGAATCAGATCATGAAGAGATAGCAAATCTTTGCTTTATGACTATTTTGGAAAATGAGATAGACAAAACCATAGGGTGCTGGACGGATGAAGATGATTCAGATGAGGAAAACTATTTCATGGAACGAGGCGAAACTAGCGAGGTAAGAACTTATGACTGTGAAAGATATAACGAATTGTAGGATATTCTTGACTCTACCCTAAAAGAGTCTCAAAAAATGATGGATGAACTTAATAGACTCACCAAGGAAATCAAAGACTAGAAACTCAAATTTGAAGTATGTGAAATAAAAAAGAATGTACTTCAAGAACAGTTCGGGGAATTGCAAATGCATCTTAACAGCTTGAAAAAATCCACAGTCAAAGTTCTGTTAGGTCAAACTAGATGACTACAAGTCAACTGGAAAGGAACCAATCAGAACCAAATCAACCATTCGATCGGACCAGATGACTTACAAGTCAACTGGGAAGAAACTAGCTGACTCTATATCAGCTGGTTCCAACAATTATGTGAGATCTGAAAACAGGTCTGGAGCTAAATGTCATTACTGTAATAAAAATGTCATAAATATTCAAGTTGTCACTTTCGAAAATCCAATATGTCAGGATGGTTTTGGAAGCCCAAAAATCCTGAACCTAGTAATACTAACTCTCTAGGACCCAAGCAAGCTTGGGTACCTAAAAGAAAGTGATCATCTTGTTTTGCAGGAACACCACAGAATAAGCCGCAAAGGAAAATGGTATCTAGATAGTGTGTGTTCCAGCCACATGACAGGTGATAAAAACCTGTTCAAAGAAGTTACAAAGATCGATGGAGGGAGTGTAAGATTTGGAGATGATTCAAGGGGCAAAATAGTTGGCACTGGAACAATTCCCTTCAACACCAATTGTGATATTACAGAAGTTTATCTTGTTGATGGCCTAAATTATAATCTACTAAGTATAAGTCAACTATGCGATTCAGGCTACGAGGTAAATTTTAAAAGAGCAGGGTGTGCTATTGAAGATGAATTAGGATGAAGACTTAAGGAATTTTGAAGTTTTCTACAAAAGGATTAAAAGAGAAAAAGGATATCTAATCTCAAATATTCCGAGTGACCATATAGGAGAATTTGAAAGCAGAGCATTTGAGGACTTCTGTAATGATCAAGGTTACACTCATAATTTCTTTCCACCACGCTCGCCACAGCAAAATGGGGTCGTGGAAAGAAAGAACAGAACCATCCAAGATATGGCAAGAACCATGCTACTATAACATTCATTGCCAAATTATTTCTGGGCAGAAGACGTAAGTACTGCATGTCACATTCTCAATCGTTGCCTCATAAGGCCAATTCTGAAAAAGACCCCCTATGAACTCTGGAAAGGTAAACGTCCAAATATTAGTTATTTTCATCCTTTTGGAAGCAAATGTTTTATTCAAAACAATGGTAAGGACAATCTTGGGAAGTTTGATACAAGAAGTGATGAAGGTATTTTTCTTGGATATTCACTAAATAGCAGAGCCTTTAGAGTCTTTAATAAACGTACTTTATGTGTAGAAGAATCTGTACATGTTATATTCGATGAAAATAATCCTATGGTCGAGAAAAGAATAACTACAGGTGATGAAGAGAGGTTCAAGGAGCTCAGGACAAAGGAAAACAACTGGAGTTGAATAACACTACCAACTTGGTTGAGTCAACTACAGAAAACAACAACAATACTCTAAATCAACAAGCAAAGTCGACTACAAACTCAGTTCGACTAAATGAATGGAGAAGTCAATCCGAATATCCTCAGAAATATATTGTAGGGGATCCAAACGAAGGAATAAAAACCAGGGCTACTCTAAAAAAGAAAGCAAATATTGCATTAATCTCTCAAATTGAGCCCAAAAAGGTAGATAAATCACTGAAGGACTCAAGCTGTATGCAAGCCATGCAAGAAGAATTGGATCAATTCAGCAAGAATCAAGTATGGAAATTAATACCTAAACCTGAAAATGTGTTTGTAATTGGAACGAAATGGGTATAAAGAAACAAATTAAACAAGGATGGAAAATTAATAAGAAATAAGGCAAGACTAGTTGCTCAGGGTTATTCAGAGCTGGAAGGAGTCGACTATGATGAGATCTTTGCCCCAGTAGCTCGATTGGAATCTATACGAATTCTCTTGGCATATGCATCCTTTAAAGGATTCAGGCTGTTTCAAATGGATGTCAAAAGTGACTTTTTGAACGGATTCATCGAGGATGAAGTTTTTGTAAAACAACCTCCAGGCTTTGAGGACTCAAAATTTCCATATCATGTATACAAGCTCATTAAAGCATTATATGGTCTGAAACAAGCTCCACGTGCCTGTCCTATGCAAAGTGAATTCGAAATGAGCATGATGGGAGAACTCACATTCTTTCTTGGACTACAAATTCAACAAACAGAAGAAGGAACCTTTATCTGTCAAACTAAGTATACAAAGGAGCTAATTTAGAAATTTGGCATGAGCAATGCTAAGTCAATTGAAACTCCTATGAGCCCTACTACAAATTTGGATAAAGATGAACAGGGGACTCCAGTTGATGAAACTAGATACAGAGGAATGACTGGATCACTACTTTATCTGACAGCAAGTCGACCAGATATTATGTTTAGCGTATGCAAATGCGCCAGGTTTCAGTCGGCTCCCAATGAGTCACATCTGACGGCTGTAAAAAGAATTATTCTATATCTCATTGGAACTATATAACATGGGTTATGTTATCCTCGTTCTAACATCGTTTAAATTAGAAGGTTTTTCAGATGCCGATCTTGCAGGTGACAAGGAAGACAGAAAAAGCACAAGTGGCACTTGTCAACTACTAGGAAAATCACTAATATCCTAGAATAGCAAAAATCAAGCATCAGTTGCTTTATCCACTACAGAAGCTGAGTATATTGCAATTGGACAATGTTGTGCACAAGTTGTGTGGATGTCTCATCAATTGCGTGACTATGAACTTTCATTTAAACCTATACAAATCTTTTATGACAATTCTAGTACTACATGTCTCTCTAAGAATTATGTGCATCATTCTAGAGCTAAGCATATAGATATTAAGTATCATTTTATTAGAGATCATGTTCTTAAAGGTGATATAGAAATAGCTTTTGTTGGTACTGCTGCCCAATTAGCTGATATCTTTACTAATCCTTTGTTAGAAGAAAGATTTTGCACCTTGAGAAAACTACTTGGTATTATTTGCTAGTTAAAAAACTCTTAGGACCTATGTGCTCTTTTTATAAAAGTGTTATAATTGTCCTTTCCTACGCATTGAATACGCCCCCATCTTTTCCCTCTCTTTTCACATCAGTTCTGAGTATGAAGATGGAAAGACAATCATCACATCCTTTCAACTGACACCTTTTCCTTTTCTATACTCAACTGCCAAATTTTTTTTCTTAAGTTAGAAAAACCCTTCAATCGCCCTCACACACATCCCTTCTCCTAAACCCTCTGCAAAACTTCCTTTCCAATGGAGAAACACTCCAAAACTCTCTCTGCGTCTACTCGAAAAAGCACCCGCTCAAAGGCAAAACCCTCTTCCGCTCCTCCTGAACAAGTAGACCTAGGGTCGATCACTCAGAAGGCTTCGCCTCATCCCAAGCTGATCTCTCTGAACCCTCACAACTTATAGGAGAAATAGCCCTAGGTAAACGACCCATGGAAGATCCTCCCATCTCATCCACTCCAAAGAAATCAAAGATTGATTTTTCAGCCTCACTTGATTCAAACCTAAACTTCTGGGACACCCCAAATAGGGATCTTTTTATTTCTCTCAAGGATAAGCCTATCGCCCATGGAAGAGTCGTGGATCTTGATGATATGGAAGCTCTCAATTGTAAGGCAAAAGATCTTTTCATCTATCAAGTTTGGTAAAAATTTCTTTCTGTCCGTCCGCCTAAAGTTTGTGAGCCCTTAGTCCGAATGTTTTATGCCAATCTCCGTACTAGTAAGTCAGATAGGCTAGAATCTCTAGTACTAGGTAAACACATTGGTCTTGATTGTGCTTTGTTTGATTCACTTTTTCAATGTCACTGCTCTGGTTTCCCCACTCTGTTTAAAAATGTATGGCCTAAAAATTTTGAAATATCTTTTGACCAAGCCAAACTATGTATTGTTGAAAATCCCTCTAAATCCCTTCCAAATCAATTAGGGCCTAGTGATGTAAGTTTTAAGACCCGAGTTCTAGCCCAAATTGTGGCAACCTCCCTGCTTCCCGCACTGGCTCGTTCTCCACCTTCTCTCAATGATATTTGTTCTGCTGGTTGTGTGGGCTGTGCCCCTGGATAACTTTTTCTTTTCTTTTGCTTGGTTTGGTACTGGTTCTTCAGCCACAGGATGATTCTATTTTTGCTAACTGTGCTTATAATCCCTCTTTGCTGATGTCAAAAAGGGGGAGAAATTATATGTTACTGTGTGCTTGTTTTATTTCTAGTCTCTGGTATTATGTGGTTACAAGTATAGGTGCAAGTCGACTATGTGTATTTATATTATGTGAACCGGTATAGGTACAAGTTGACTATGTGTGGAACTTGACCCCACATGTCTCATATATGCATAGGTAGTGCCCTATATGAATGCTGTACATGTACAATTCTACTGCTTCTATTGAGGGGGAGATTCCAAGCCAAGACTGCACATATTGAGAGGGAGATTCATGGACAAGACAAGTCGACTGCATACATTCAGGGGGAGTCAAGCCGACTAATAAAATACAGGGAAGTCAACTTATGTTTACTTCTTTACACAATATGTTATTTTGCCATCATCAAGAAGAGGGAGATTATTAAATCATGTTTTAATGATGCAATTAATATACATGTGCAGGAAATCAAAGAAATAAAGGGAGAACTGCAGAAATAGCTCATGATGAACAAAGGAAGAATTATATCTTGAAGATCTGCAAGGAAGGAAATAAATCTTCAGCAGCAAATCAAGATTAAATCCTCCTTAAATCAGCATCAACATCATTAACGTAATTAAACTAATCAAGGTAGAAGATCAGGGATTAGGGGAGTAAAATAACCAAGCATCGCAGAAGAAGATCTAGGAAGCAAGCGTGATTGGAAGATCCAATAATCAAGGAATATCTCGCATTGAAAAGGAAAGAAGATCAAGTGGAGCCAACGACTCACTCCTTATTCTTGGAAAGGATTAACTCTTTCCAAGTATCAAATACCTTAGGTTGCTATCATCCATTATAGTATAAATACTCCTTTGTAAACCCTAGTCAGGACATACATTGATCAAACCAAAAATACTCTCCTCATTCTACTGCAAACAAGCATAGTAGTGTACTTAAACCTGATGTGTAACAAGTCAGGGATAGAAAAGAGGGTAAATCAGAGGTGAGGCATTGTATCAAATGAGTGCTAGAAGAACTGAGCAATATTCATCATCTCTGTACTCGAAAGAACTCATTTACTAGAAGAGGACTCCCTTGCAACCCAACGGGACTGGATTAGGATTCACTTTGAATCCGAACCAGTATAAAATCCTGGTGTCTTTAATTCCTACAATTTACTTCCTGCGATTTTATTTAAGATATCATACCTACTGAATTATCATATCCAGTCGACTACTTTAGTTAAAAGTCAACTTATAGGCAATAAATTTTAAATAAATTACAATTCACCGCCCCCCCCCTTCAATCCAAGCCTGGCTAAACGAGGAATACTACTACCGCGGGGCCTACTCCTAGGAACGCATCATCCTTTTATCATTTCATTTTCCTTTCTTGTTGCTAATCCGTACGCAGGCATTCAGCCAAGGCATTTAGTAGCTCTGATCACGCTCGACGATCCGCGGCCACCACCGCCCGTTGGGGATTCTTTCCTCGATTGGGTTTCTATAAGGAAGAAGGTTCTGCCAATGGCATTATTAGCAGAACTGCATGTCCCCAGGGAAGGGACCCGACAAGTCCATGATCTCTCTCTCTATTTTCACATATGGAATCATACAAGCACATTAGATAATCAGGGAAGTCACACCCATGTGGACCAGACTCATAGCAACATGACAACGTGTATTTACAACTTATATTTTTGTCAAGCAATAAAGAATATTTTCTTAGCATTCGACGCCTTGAAGAAAAATATTTTGGCTTATCCTCAAAGACTTAAACTATTCAGCACCCCCATAACCCTAAGGTCGGGGCTCTAGGCTCACGAAGCCCTCACGATATGGATCCAAGTCTCTAAAAGGCATTATTCAAGCCTAAACTGATATGATATATTTGGAGACTCAACATGAGCAATTCAACAACTTGCGCGACCCCAGGGTCGGAATTTCGGGCTCACTAAGCTTCCAGAAAACATCTCTGAGCTCATGAGAAGCTATCTTCAAGCAAATCAATGACTCGGAGACTTTTGCCAATTGCCACACACTGGAAGATCTGAAATTGTAAGACCCTAACGGGCAGCCTTGGCAAAACCATATCTATTCTCCATAAATTGTAAGACCTCAACAGGCATGGCAAACTGTAAGACCTTAACAGGCATGAAAAATCCCACAGTTTAGGCTATACATCGTATTTGTAAGAATCCCTAAAGGGCATAACCTCGGTGTAGACGCCTAAAACTGATTCTTAGGATAAAAAATGGCCCTGGTCAAATGCACACGACTCCGATCGAAACGGATGATAGAGCCTAAAAAACGCAATTGGGGGATGCCCGACTGGTGCTAAAAAGTCCTCCGAATCTACTTCGGAAAGAGCCGGTTAAACACAGGCTTCCCTCAATAGGCAAAAAATGAGTCCTGATCACGTCGGCTCCAAAATTGCAAAAGCATCGATCTACTAGACCTATGGGCTATGAACATTCCGAGGTGCTTAAAACATCGTTGACTACGACTTGAAATTGAAGTTCTTTTAGAACCGATGACGTGTCAGGCAAAATAATTAATAAGACCTTAACGAGAGGACAAAAAGCCGACAAAAAGCCTCCGGGCCTCACATCATACAACATAAGTGCCATTGTCGTAGGCTAAGCAAAGCCTTCGAGCCTCACACCGAAAGGTCTCTATGACTATCATCTTGAAAATTGACAACTTGAGGATTAAACTGAGCTCGAATCGTAACCCAATTCGGCGACTGTATCCAAAGTAGTTAAACTAAGCAAAGCCTTAGGGCCCCATATCAAAGGGTCTCTACAGCCAAACAACATAAGTTCCATTGTCGCTGGCTAAGCACACCTCCGGGCCTCACACTAAAAGGTTTGAATGACCAAGCAACACAAAAGGTCACTGTTGCTGGCCGAGACCTCAAATGAGATTCAAGGGTGTTGCGATCAAAACACTCACGCAAGTGGATGTGATCGTCAAGTAATAAAGTAGTGAGTAGAATATCTTTCCCACGAAGACTTGTGATTAACTATTGACTGATTTAAACTCAATTGACTTATTGATCCTAGAAATTCTTCACAAAAGATATTCGTCTTTAATTTACTACCTAAAAAAATATCAATTAATGAACTAACTAAAATAACCAACCAAACAAATAACAATTTCGAATAACAATCAGTAGGAGAGAATATTCCAGGGTCATGGGCAAGTCAACAATCATGTTGCATTCTTGGCTTAAAATAACTAATTGATGTATCTGGGTTGTTGATTGACAGGGTTAATATTTCTCATAAGAATCTGTCGACTCCTTACTCGCCTGTTCAAGTTAACTTAATGCCTATATGTCTATGGAATTAAAATTAACAAGAATGCATGTATAAATCCTGTATTTCAACCAAGCAAGGCAATTAGGTATATGTCTATCCTAATTGCAAATCCGTCCCCCGATGCCCAGGTTCAAGAACTTGCTCTATTTAATTCTATATGCAATCCAAACGAGTTCAACTATAGATTCGTAGATAGTATTCCACTGTTAGCTACTCAGCAAAATAATTGAGAACATAATTAAATAAACAACCCAATATGATTAAATCAACTTTGTTAAATTAAACTCTGAACAACAACAATCATGTTTCACCCATGACCCTAGAACAATAAGTTTTAGCCACTCATAGTAGTGTTCATCTCAATAATATTTACTTTCATTCAAAACGTAAAAACAAGAAGAAGAAAAGAAGAAGTTGATGTTGGATTTTCCTCCTTGCCTCTTGCCTCTCTGTTTCTTGCACTAAACTATGAAAACCTTGATATCTAATCCTTGGGAGAGCTTGAGTTTATATAGGTTAAGGGAAATTTCCTCCAGATTTCCAATTTTCCCCCTAACAAATCTTTTTCGGACTGGGACTAGCGCGAATGCGCTAATGCTCGTGCTAGTCTCCTAACATTCTGCCTCCCGCTTCTGGAATAGCGCGATCACGCTACTGCTCACGCTAGAGGTCGCGCTAGTTCAGGCCATTTTTTCTTCAATTCTTTGTCTAGTCTTTGCGCGCGCTCAGCTCCGAGGGGTCTTTCTTGCTCCAATGTAGCTCCAATCACAACTTTAAGGCATCATATCGGCTCACCATCCTGCAATGTGTAAAATTCACAATTAGAGCCCATTTATCATCATTTAACCATATTATGACATTGAAACATAATCAAGCGGGAGCATAAACAATCGCCAAATCACGTAGACCTAGCCTATTATCAACACCCCACACTTAATTCATTGCTCGTCCTCGAGCAATCAAACTATACTCTTTAGAGGTTCCACTCAACAATTTCCCTTAACGCCTTACACCCAAAACAATTCACATATGCTATGCCTAGTGGTGAACAATCTCAACCTCAAAAGTCGACTCTCAAGTGCCAAACAATATTCACACTTCCTCAAAGTACTCTACACAGAAAACTTGCTTTTCCTTCACGAATAACATGCCCTCACAATCAGAGCAAAGAAAGTAGAATCAATCCACACATTCGAATTTCATGCTCACATATATCAAATAAAATCGCTCACACTCACAAAAGAAGTCACACGTATGTAATTGGTACCATAATCTTGCCCTTAATGTAGATCTCTTCTAATGTAGGCTTGCGCGATCTAAAATCAATTAGGTCTTCTTCATGGTTGTAATGTGAGCTAAGGGACGGGTAGGATATATTTAGGAATAGTGGTTCACCCTCCTAAGCACTTTAATACATCACATGATCACTTTGAGCGCAAATTCTTTAGTCCCAACTTCGATTTCACAATTAAAATCACTCATAACAATGTTCCCTCTTTCTTTAAGCACTACTTTAATTTATGCCTCACTAGCAAGAACAAGACACCAATTTATTCATCTCTATTTTTTTTTTCAAGTTTCCACTAGTGGTGTATTATTTTACAAAACAAGTGCACCTTTATTCCT
The DNA here is from genome assembly GCA_026770625.1 of Nicotiana glauca. Taxonomy (NCBI): domain Eukaryota; kingdom Viridiplantae; phylum Streptophyta; class Magnoliopsida; order Solanales; family Solanaceae; genus Nicotiana; species Nicotiana glauca. The sequence goes on from MU767964.1 coordinate 29,377, forward strand.
TTTATTGGTTCCACTCAAAATCCACCCCACACATGGTTCCTTCTTACTTTTTTTAGCGCTCATCTCACAATTAAAGTGCTTTAAGAAGAAAAGGGATCAAAACAATATCAACTAAGAACAAAAAGGGTATAGGCTTGTAATGTGGGTGCCAAATAAAATTCTATAGGCTCAAAAGGGGTAACTAGGGATATAATTTATCTGTGGTAATCAATTAAGCTCAAAAAAGATCAAAGAAAGCCTAAAATCATTTTTCAAACTGAGCATTACCTAAAATTTCGCTTCGATTCACATACCGGGCAAGTTCTTGACACAAGTAAGACACATGGACTACACAAAAACCTCACCACACATGGCATATGACTGATTCCAGATTAACTCATCGAGACACTCCATTATGAGCATTCAAGTCAGTGACAAACATACAAATTAAGGCACTTTAGTGAAGTTCAACCAATAAGACTAAGCGTTACACTCTAGTTTCTGTTGTGTTTAGGTGTGTCAACGCTATAGGTTCTCTTTTGATTCTTTAGCTCATAGCCCATTAACCTTATCTACAAATCAAAAATAAAATAAAATAACTATAAAAAAAACTATACCCGGTTCAAGTTTAAACCCTTGGAAAAGAAGCGTGGCCTAAAGAAAAACAAAGGGTGAGCTACTACACTACCTAAAACAAAATCTTTTTGGTATTTTTCTAGACTAACTTCCCTCAAGAAAATTGCCCAAAGGATCCGTCATTAGGAAGAGTCTTCATATTTTCCATATTTTTTTTCGTTGATCGACTTAGTCCCTCAAGAACCCCGCCGAAAGAGATCCGTTGTCGGGACAAGCCACTTACCTAGTTTAAACTAATTAACTAACTAATGAACTCTTACTAAATTACTAAAACTGTCAAAGCCAAATAAAATAAGACTAAACAAGCGTACAACTACATATACACACTGAAGTATCCCTACCCTACACTTAAAATAAAGACATGTCCCCTTGGCTTAAGAATTGAAGTAATAATAAGGTAAAGGAACTTCCCTGAAGGCATACTCCTGGTCCGAGACAGTGTTGGGGTTCACATGACACGCACGCCCCAAAGCTCTCAGCCAGCCCAAAAATTTCTTCTCAGACTTCGTCTGTTGAGTAGTCGCTACGTCTACACGAGTACCCAACTTAGTCACGGAGGAGCGCAAACCTGCCACCTCCTGCTCCAACGCGGTGAAATGGGACATTCTGGCAGTTCCTGAAGATGAGGCTGCTCCGGATAGTGTTGCAGCTGCTGTGTTAGGCTCATGGGCCTGTGTTTCACCCTCTACATTCATCTGATCGGCCAACCCTTCCTTGGAGTCATCAGAGCCACTCTTATCCGCTTCATCTGATGTTTCTGGCTCTGTCGCCGTGGTGCCTTTGTCGGGTCAGACCTTGTGGCCATTTCGTACTAGCCCATCCACACGGAGATTCTCGGGCACCCGAGCTTGCCTGCAAAGTTGAGTCACTAAAGAGGGGAAAAGAACCCATACCTTCTCACTGGGCAGCAAACAAACGTTTCGTCGTGCATCACTTTGGCTACATTGAAGTCAAAACCCTTGATGAAACACCAAATCAAAGTGGCTCGGGGTGCATTTACCTCCGTAGTGTTTTTGGACGAAATGAGGCGGTTGTTAACCACATACAACCAGCTCTTCGCCTCAGGGGATAAAGCTGAGGAGTGAAACTTCTCACCGTATTGCATCCATTACACCTCTTTTCCGGGTATGCAAATCGCATCAAAGAAATGCTCCCACTTTGCGTTCATTGAGTTCCGACCATACTCATAGAAGTCATCATGCTCAGGCACGGGAGGGGGCAAATGGTATGCCATCCGTATCGCCTCAACAGAGGCATTCACCGCCTTGCAGCGCACTGTGACCACACTGTTGTTATGCTCAGGAAGATTAGCGTAAAAATCCCTTACAACATTGCATTGGCCTCCCCTAGCTCATTGATGAAGGTCTGCAGCGCCCGCCTTAGCAGCTCTTGTACATGTGAGGGCATTTCTGCTGGAGTGAATTCATATCAATTCCCCTCTCCGGAATCGGCTGTTTAGTGGCCTTCTCCACAAAGCAGCCTTGAGTCGCGGCTAAGACAAATTTCTTACTGTCAAAAGGGTGTATAGGGGCTACCCCCTATATCCTAGGTTCGTCGTCTTGGCTGCTTGAGGATCGACCTATGGAATGGCGTTTTCGCGATGGAGCCATAATACCTGAAAAACGGGGCTACATTAGCATTGTTGAACACAAAGATATGACACACTGTGGTTACTCAGACTTCACCCGCGTGAGTGGTCACAACTACATAGTAAAGCTCATTGAGGCCTTTCCACAAACACCTTGTGGGCATTAGGCCTGCACAACCCTTTTTAAGAGTATTATAACATGAGTCCACTACAAAATCTCATCAATAACACAAATAAAGTACCACGCACCCCACACCAACACCACAACATATTTTTCCAATTCCTCCACATAAAAAGCAAACAACAGCTACTACACAAACACATTGGACTACAACCAAAAATCTAAAAAAAAGAAAAATTAAGAAAAGAAAAAGAGAAGAAATTGCAATTAGGGCTCATACCTGTGGTGTGAAGGGTGGTGAGTGGAGAGAAGAACATGTGTGTGAGCCTGGTGGGGGAAGTGAGATCGTGAGACTGGGGGGGAGGGAATCGTGAGAATTAGGAGATGGTGGAAGTGGTTTAGGGAGAGGGGGTTGTGAGTTTTGGGGAGGAGTTATGCAGTGGAGAAATAGACTAGGGGGGGGGGGGAATTAAGTTAGACTAAAGAAGAAAAAGGAAAAATAAAAAAAACTTTAAATCGACCCAACCCAGTGATTTTTGGGGCGGGACTAGCGCGAAGTCTAGCGCGAAGCTAACGCGATCGCGCTAGTCAAGGCAGAATATAACACTTTTAGCGCGAGCTTTAGCACAAACTGTAGCTCGATCGTGCTAGTAGTAGGAACTGTAGTGCGAAGCCTAGCGCGTCCGTGCTAATTTTGTGCAACTTAGGCAGAATGTTACCCAGTTAGCGCGACCTTTAGCGCGACCTTTAGCACGAACTGTAGTGCGATCGCGCTGGGAAACATGTTTTTCCATTTTTTTTACCTGTGTTCACCATGGCCGATGGTCCTTTTGCCTGCCCCTTTGTCACCTGCATTGGTTAGCATGCTATAAAACTCAAAAATAACACTACAACTATCATTGGCTTGCCTTCCAACCAGTGCCTTAGTTATTGTCGTGGCACCACGGTTACAACAATTTAATGGGTTGCCTCCCATTCAGTGCCTGATTTAATGTCACGACACGACGCAACACATTTTCAAGAATCCGACAGGTCCATCAAGGTCATGTGACGTGCAATGTCACCACCCCATAATGTTTTATCCGCTGGTAATTTACCAAGAAGGTACCATTGGAGCTCATATCCCACAACTCTACAGCTCCATGAGGCTTCACACTTACCACAACGAAAGGGCCTGACCAACGTGATTTAAGCTTTCCGGGAAAGAGCTTCAACCTTGAATTTAATAACAGAACTTCTTGCCCCGGCTCAAACTCTCGATGTTGGATACATTTGTCATTCCACCTCTTAGTCCTCTCTTTATACAATTTGGCATTTTCATATGCGTGCAATCGAAACTCATCAATCTCGGCGAGTTGTAGCAACCTCTTCTCTCCAGCTAACACCATATCCATATTCAGCTTTTTAATTGCCCAATAAGCCTTATGTTCAAGCTCGACGGGCAGATGACATGCCTTCCCATAAACTAATTTATACGGAGAAGTACCTATGGGGGTTTTGTATGCAGTTTGATATGCCCATAATACGTCGTCGAGCTTTCCAGCCCAATCCTTTCTATTTCCACTCACTGTTTTCTCTAGAATCTGTTTCACCTCTTTGTTTGACACTTCCACTTGACCACATGTTTGGGGATGATAGGCCGTGCAAACCTTGTGTTGACACCATATTTTGCAAGGATATTATTCAACAATTTGTTACAAAAGTGTGTTCCTCCATCACTTATCAACACTCGTGGAGTTCCAAAGCGTGTGAAGATGTGCTTCTTTACAAAACTCACCACTACTTTTGCATCGTTAGTGGGAAGAGCAATGGCCTCCACCCACTTAGACACATAATCAACTGCCACCAAGATGTACTTGTGCCCATTAGATTATGGGAATGATCCCATGAAATCGATCCCCCAAACATCAAATAGCTTTACTGCCAGAATATTCTGCAAAGGCATCTCGTGCCTCTTGGTGATTGTTCCGATTCTTTGGCATCTATCACATATTTTAACAAAGGTATGTGCATCCTTAACCAATTGAGGCCAATAGAAACCTAATTGTATAACTTTCTGGGCGGTTCTATCTCGCCCATGATGTCCTCCGTATGGTGACGCGTGACAGTCATGCAATATTGCATTCATCTCTTCCTCTGGAACACATCTTCGCACCAACTGATCTGCGAATAATAGGTATAGGAATGGATCATCCCACATGTAGAGCCTCACATCATGTAGGAACCTTCTTCTATTATCGGGTGTCAATTCGGGTGGTGTCACCCCACTTGCAATGAAATTCACATAATCTGCATACCACGAGGCTTCACTTAAGGTGATTGCCAATAACTGATCATCAGGGAATGGTTCTTTAATGGATAAATCTTCATCTACATGACTCCGATTTTCTAATTTGGACAAGTGATCAGCCACTTGATTTTGTGCTCCCTTTTGATCTCGAATTTCTAAGTCAAAATCTTGCAAGAGGCGGACCAAACGAATTAGCCTCGGCTTGGCATCTTTCTTATCAAACAAGTATCTGATAGCTGAATGATCTGTGTAAACGATGACTTTGGTTCCCACTAGATAAGATCTAAACTTGTCAAACGCCCACACCACTACAAGCAACTCTTTTTCAGTAACTGTGTAGTTCATCTGAGCTGGATTCAGAGTTTTGCTCGCATAGTAGATGGAGTGAAAGATTTTATTTCTCCTTTGCCCCAGAACAACCCCAATAGCTATGTCACTCGCATCACACATCAGCTCAAATGGCTGTCCCTAATCAGGAGCAATGATAATTGGAGCAGTCACTAGCCTCCCCTTCAGCTCCTCAAATGATTTCAGACAGGCATCATCGAACTTAAATAAGGCATCTTTCTCAAGCAACCTGCACAAGGGAGAGGAAATTTTTGAAAAATCATTAATGAAATGACGATAAAAACCTGCATGGACCAAGAAACTGTGGATGTCTTTGACGGACATTGGTGGGGGCAATTTTTCAATTGCTTCCACCTTTGCTTTGTCCACCTGTAAACCATTTTTAGACACTTTGTGCCCTAATAATATACCTTCACGTACCATGAAGTGGCACTTTTCCCAGTTTAGCACCTGGTTTGTCTCTTGACATCTAGAAAGTACTTTATCTAGATTCATTATACAGTTATCAAAAGAGCACTTAAATACGAAAAAATCATCCATGAACACTTATGCAAATCTTTCAACAATATCAGTAAAAATAGCCATCATACACCTTTGAAAAGTCGCAGGTGCATTACAGAGACCAAAGAGTATTCTCTTGAATGCATACGTGCCATATGGACACGTAAATGTTGTTTTCTCTTGGTCCTTTAGGGCTATAGCAATTTGATTATACCCGGAGTAACCATCTAGGAAACAATAATATTCCTGGCCAGCTAATATATCAAGCATTTGGTCAATAAAGGGGAGAGGGAAGTGGTCCTTTCTGGTGGCATTATTCATTTTTCTATAATCTATACAAATCCTCCACCCACTGACAGTTCTGGTAGGAATTAAATCATTATTTTCATTAACAAGCACAGTCATCCCCCCTTTCTCGGGTACACATTGAACGAGGCTTACCCATTTGCTATCTGAGATTGGAAATACAATACCTGCATCAAGCCACTTAATCACTTCTTTTCTTACCACTTCTTTCATGATTGGATTTAGTCGGCATTGTTGCTCTACATTTGGCTTGTGTCCGTTCTCCATGAGGATTTTATGCATGCAAAAAGCTGGACTAATGCCTTTAATGTCAGACATGGTCCACCCAAGTGCTCTCTTGTGCTCACGTAGCACTCTCAACAGCTTCTCTTCCTGCAATTTAGACAATTTAGAAGAAACAATAATAGGTAAAGTGTCAGAGTCACCCAAATAAGCATATTGAAGGTAAGGGGGAAAAGGTTTAAGCTCCAATTTTGGGGCCTCCTCAATTGACGATTTTGGAGGCGGCCCATCTGGCCTGTTCAAGGACTTAAAGGGGTGTATCCCTTGCATGTAAGCACAAGATGTGTCTAGGATGTGCTTCATCTCTTCAACCCCATCATAAAATCCCAAGCTATCGAACAACATGGGTGCTTTCTCTAGAGAATCATCTAGATTGACACTCGTGTCAAGAATCTGCTCATCCACCTCAACAATAGATATCATTGAGATCTCCTGATAGTGGCGGGGAAGTTGGATTGCTTTGTAGACATTAAAGACTACTTCCTCGTCATCCACCCTCAAAATCATTTTCCCTCTCTCAGTTTAATAATTGCATCACCAGTAGCCAAGAGAGGTTTTCCCAATATAATTGGAACCAGTTCGTCAGCCTCATAATCTAAGATAATGAAGTCCGTCGGGAAGATAAATTTTCCAATTTGCAGTAACACATCTTAAATTACCCCTTTTGGGTGTGCTATTAACCTATCAGCCAGCTGCAACATCACAGTAGTTGGCCTTGGAGCTCCCAAGCCTAACTGCTTCAACAAGTATAAGGGCATCAGATTTATGCTTGCCCCCAAATCGCAAAGAGCACGACCCACATCAATATTAACAATGCGCAACAGAATGGTGAAGCTGCCAGGATCCTTAAGCTTTTGACGAAGCTTGTTATGGACCCTTGAAGTGCACTCCTCAGTAAGTGAAACTGTCTCAAATTCAGTCAATATTCTCTTATGAGCCACTATATCTTTTATGTACTTTGCATACTTTGGAATTTCATGCAGCACATCAACGAGTGGAATATTTAATTGAACTTGGCTCAACATCGAGAGAAATTTGCTGAACATGCGATCATCATTTTTCTTTTGCAATCTCTGCGGGAAAGGTGGTGGGGGCCTCAGAGCCTCCACTGGCTCTGGAATTTTAGTAGCATTCTTTGGCTCGTGCGTCGCTTTAGGAATTAACTCCCCCTTGGGTATGGGCTTGTCTTTCCTTTTCTTTGGCACTTCCTCTAGCTCCCTCCCGTTTCTGAGTGTAATTGCATTCACTTGAGGGTTCTTTTCTGTATCACTGGGGAGAGCGCTTGCAGGTCTAGCATTTTGGTTCATTGCTAACTACCCCATTTGCCTTTCAAGATTTCTGAAGTCGGTCCTGAGCTGCTGATTGTCAATCAACAACTTCTTTAGCAAATCATTGGTACTCTCTTCCATTTGTTGGGGTGGCTTCTGAGGCTGATTGAAACTCCCTTGGGGTCTATATTGATTTTGATTCTGTTGATTTCCACCCCATGAGAAGTTAGGATGATTCTTCCAATTTGGATTGTAAGAATTCCCGTATTGTGCATGCTGATTCAGTGGACCTCTATTCTGCTGTCCCACATAGTATATGGATTCAGGATTTGTGGGGCACATGTCACTCATATGCTTGTCACCACATAATTTGCAGCAAATAGCCATTTGTTGTACATGTTTCACTGTTTATGGTTGCTGCATTGTCATCCTAGTCATCTGATTGGCCAACTTTGCAATATCGGCTCTCATGGCTGACAAGTCGTCGAGCTCAAGTAATCTAGCTGATTTTTACTTAATTGCCTTTCGTGAATCACCCTGACCTTGCCAATTATGAACATTAGCAGTGAAGTTATTCAGCAAGATTTTGATTTCACTGTACGATCTGGCCATGCAACTACCCCCACAAGCTGAATCAAGATTCATCTTTGATACATCATCTAACCCATCTACGAAAGTGTGACCCAATACCTTGTTAGTTTGACAATGATGTGGATAGTCTCTAAGCATCTTCTTTTACCTTTCCCATGCTTGACGAAGTGTCTCGCCATCTCGTTGTTCGAACCCAAGAATTTGACTCCTCAATATCTTTGTTTCCTTAGTGGGGAAAAATTTGATTAAGAATTTCCTTGCTAGATCATCCCAAGTGCGGATTGAGTTTGCGGGTTTTTCATCAACCACTTTTTAACGTCCCCAAGCAGTGAAAAGGGGAAAAGTGTCAGCCTGACATAGTCCTTGGAAATATTTAGATAATTGTAAGTGTCCGTAATTTCCAAGAAATTCTGAATGTGCCTTTGCGGGTCTTCATGAGATAGACCTACATATTGCCCTGTGGACTGGATCAACTGCACCATGTACTATTTGAGTTCAAAGTGCCGTGTGATATCAGGCTTCACAATATCCTGAGTCATGTTAGCAAGACTGGGCCTTGCGGTTTCAATCACCGCACATTCCTTATTCCCTGCCATCTCTATTGGCTGTGGTTGAACTACTATGTCCAACTCTCTTTCAATTCTGGTTCTTGCGTCTACTTCCCTCCTTACTCTGTGAAGTGTTCGTTCAATCTCAGGATCAAGGGGAAGTAGATTGTTTGCTCTTCTACTCCTCTACATTCAAGAGAAGAGTCTGTGTTAACGCAAACAAGGTAAACTGAAAATTAAATCTTGAACAAATAGCTAATAAAAGCTTAACTCAGTCAAGTAGCTAATTTCTAAGTCCCCGGCAACGGTGCCAAAAACTTGTTGCGATCAAACACTCACACAAGTGCACGTGATCATCAAGTAATAAAGTAGTGAGCAGAGTATCGTTCCCACGAAGACTTGTGATTAACTGTTGACTGATTTAAACTCAATTGACTTATTGATCCAAGAAATTCTTCACAAAAGATATTCGTCTTTAATTTACTACCTAAAAATATCAATTAATTAACTAACTAAAATAACCAACCAAACAAATAATAATTTTGAATGACAGTCAGTAGAAGAGAATATTCCAGGGTCACGGGCTAGTTAACAATCATGTTGGGTTCTTGGCTTAAAATAACTAATTGATGTATCTGGATTGTTGATTGACAGGGTTAATATTGCTCATAAGAATCTATCGTCTCCCTACTCGCCTATTCAAGTTAACTTAATGGCTATATGTCTATGGAATTAAAATTGACAAGAATGCATGTATAAATCTTTGTATTTCAACCAAGCAAGGCAATTAGGTATATGTCCATCCTAATAGAGAATACGTCCCCCGATGCCCAGGTTCAAGAACTTGCTCTATTTAATTCTATATACAATCCAAAGTTCCCACTTTCGAGTTCAACTATAGATTCGTAGATAGTATTCCACTGTTAGCTACTCAGCAAAATAATTGAGAACAAAATTAAATAAACAACCCCACATGATTAAACCAACTTTGTTAAATTAAACTCTGAACAACAAAAATCATGTTTCACCCATGACCCTAGAACAATAAGTTTTAGCCACTCATAGTAGTGTTCATCTCAATAATATTTACTTTCATTAAAAACGTAAAAACAACAAGAAGAAAAGGAGAACTTGATGTTGGATTTTCCTCCTTGCCTCTTGTCTTTCTATTTCTTGCACTAAACTATGAAAACCTTGATATCTAATCCTTGGTTGAGCTTGACTTTATACAGGTTAAGTGAAATTTCCTCCAGATTTCCAATTTTTCCCCTAACAAATCTTTTCCGGACTCGGACTAGCGCGAATGCACTAATGCTCGCGCTAGAGCTCGTGCTAGTCTCCTGACATTCTGCCTCCCGCTTATGTACTAGCGCGATCGCGCTACTGCTCGCGCTAGTTCAGACCATTTTTTCTTTAATTCTTTGTCTAGTTTTTGTGCGCGCTCAGCTCCGACGGGTCTTTCGTGCTCCAATGTAGCTCCAGTGACAACTTTAAGGCATCATATAGGCTCACCATCCTACAATGTGTAAAATTCACAATTAGAGTCCATTTATCATCATTTAACCATATTATGACATTGAAACATAATAAAGCTAGAGCATAAACAATCGCCAAATCACCTAGACCTAGCCTATTATCAAAGGGTCGACGACAGTTCGAGTCGCAACGTGACTTGGAGAATGAAACCAAAAATCAAAATACTCCCTAAAAAATGTGGCATTAATGCCGCTTTCTCCAACCGAAACCTCCGGAAAGATCAAAGGGTCAGTTACAGCTTGAATAGCAACGCGACTCGGAGACTGGACTCAAAAAATTGCCAAACGCCCAAGGGCAGAGAATGAAAGTCATTATCAATATCCCAAACGGGCTCGAGGGTAAAATAAGCTCAAGTCAGAATCCTAACTTGGAGATTGACCCCAAGGAAAATTCAATCACGATATGCCTAAAAGCACCGCCCAAACGACGCTATTAACGGTCGCGAAAAATCTCCAGGCCGCGCGCCCACAAAATCACTTTGATATTGGAGAATAGAGGGTCATCATCCTCCGCCCATGTAGGCGGGAAAAAGCCAAAAGGCGAATCAGAGTTCGAGTCGTAGCACAACTCAGGGACCAATTCCACAAACCGGTCTACGCGATCAAGAGCAACGATATAAAAAGGGTACAAAAGGAGGCACGCCCTGCGCGTGCCAGAAACTAAGTCACAAAATGGTAGGATCTATATTTTACACCAATAGGCTACAACCTGTTGAGATCTCCCTATATAATGCCCACGAGGAGTTACCGAGCATCGCGCTCGTCTGCCTTTGCTTGAGCCAAGTCCTCCGAGAGAGTAAAACCTCTTGCTCCAACTTCCTCGAGCACTTCTCTCCGGGATCGGCAGCGAACGTACTCCTCGATACACTTGTCACGATCAAGGGCTTGACTCAACTCAGATTGAGCGTTAACAACCTCCTTTATGCAAATAACCATCTCAGGATCCGCCCTGGTTCGACTCAGCGCCACTTCCGCCCGGGCATCAATTATCTCGGCCTTGACCTTCGAGAGGTCAGACTCTAGTCTCTCGAACATATCCTCTTGAACCTTGGCGTTACTATGGGATTTGTTGATCTGGGCTTGGAAGGAAGGGATCTTGGCTGAGGCATTCATCTCCTCCAAGGCTTGAGCCCGCACTTGGCCCCTTGGTTCATCATAGGCTACCCTGACAGGGTTCACATTACCTTTAAGGTACTCCAAGGCCTCTGCCTTTTTCTACAGCTGATACGGTGAGAGGAAATTAGCCCTAAAATCAGAAAGATGCAAAGAACGCACCACAGAAAATTACCTGATCCATCAAATAGCTCTCATAGTTAGAGCTCCAATACGTCTCATATCGCTAATGCTGCAACTCAACCTCTTTCTCCTTGCAAAGAATCCGAAGGGATTCTCCCTCATCCCGAACCCTCTGGAACCTAGCCTTTTGATGAAACAACTCGGACTTAAGCCTATCACAGACCTGCACAGGAAATATTTAATAAGAGGAGGAAGATGCGGTGTACGAGAGAATTATGCACAAACTCACCGGGAAGTGAAGATGGTAGGTTTTCTCCAAATCAGAACACACTCCTGATAGTACCTCTCCTGCAACCCCGGAAGATTCAGACCCGGGCATGTCATGCTCACTAGAGGGAGCCGCTTGACGAGAAACAGGCGCCCCGAGGACAACAGACTCGGGTAACATCTTGTCTTTAAAAACACGTGCCCGACCAGCACCGTTAAAAGATCCTTTGCATGATGGGTCTCGGAGCCTCTTGCTGCTACCGTCTCTCAGCTTGGAGGCCGACAACTCCATCTCTCCTCCGAGAAAGCACTGCCTCACCTTGAGGAACCGCCCGATATCTACAAAAACAATGAAACCAGCATAAATAAGATGGGAAAATGCCACCTCGAGTACATATCGGCAGAAGAAAAGCAAGATACGCACGTACCTTGATGGTCCACTCCTCACCTGATGCAAGACATAGCTCACTACCTGCGTTCGTCGCAAGACAAATAGGTCACCAGCCTCCGAACCTAGCTGGGAAAATCATGAACTTGGCTCGGCGTGCACGAAATTTCTGCAACAAAAGGAATAACACCGATTACTCTGACGATTTTTGCCATGAATAAAATCTGAAGGAATGGCAAAGAGCTCTTAGGTGCGTAATTCCACCTTTTGGGGAACGGCATAAACTCCACAGGAATGATATCGGTCGTCCTAAGTCGGGCAAAAAATTTGCCCACTCTTGTTCTCCACCTTCATCATCGTTAACAATGAAGGGCGTGGGCGAGCGGCCTCTTAATGTTAGCAGTCCTCGATGGCTGAAAGGCCGATACAGCCTGATAAGATGGTCGAGCGTGAATTCAAGTTTGGCTTTTTCCGCAAAAAATCTTATCATCAGCACCGTTCGCCAAAACGATGGATGAATATGTGCCGGGGTAACCCGATACCTCGAGCAAAAGTCGAGCACGACCTTATCGAGAGGGCCAAATGCAAAAGGGTATAGGTACACGCTCAAGAACCCATCAGCAGAGTCCGCGATGCCTTCACTTGGGGAAAGCACCCATAGTGTCATCGCCTCACTCCACCTACAGTATCGCCTCGCCATCTCCAGGTATTACTCTCCCATCAAGGACTCCGTCTCCAAAGCGATGTCCTTCGACTCTCAAACACCGGGAACAACATCCCCCGCCTTTTGCCTTAATGAGTTCGAAGTGGTCTCCATGACTGAAGTAGAAATAACAAAATAATGCAAAGAAACACAGATGCTTTTCACACTTTAAATGGTAGGGAGCCCTATGCTGAAACGGAAGAACAACTGCCCAAAAATAGTGAAGTCTCACAAAAGGGCTGAAACCACCCCTCTTATATGTAAGAGGCAGCAACGAAGTCACCTACCAGATGTAAGCTCTAGGAAGCCAATCGCCTTGATACGGATCGACAGATCAATACCCGACCCAGGAAATATCCCCCGACAGACGACTAAGCTCAAGGATCCATGTGAAATATCTCCATGCTCCAGGCAGCATTTAACATTTAGAACCTCTGGCCGTAAAGAAGCAAGGTCACGATGAGCTCCATTGCACCGATGCCAGACGTAAGGCATGCGCCTGGGATCGCGATTCCCTCTTTGGAGGTGCAAACCCGGGAAGCTCCGATCTATAAAGCTCGATAAGGCCCCAAGGAAGCGCCCCACACATAGACAAACTCCTCGAATAGAAGCCAACCTTACACTCTTTGAAAGAGTTATCCACCTCAAATTCAATAGGACCTACCGAGGCATCCAAGGATGACCTTCATCTAGGGTATTGTTCCTGAAGGCTTTGAAATTTGATGCAAGATCTCCAAATGAACCAGCAGGCCCCGACAGCTGTAGCCTATCCAGTCGGTCCCTCATCAAGACAAAGTATAAAAATAAAGAAAGAAGGAAAGAGCATTTCCAATCAGCTGGACACCAAAATAAGCTATCACGGCAAGCTACAATAGCCCATAAGTAATAGAAGCCATTTGAATATCCCGAAGGGCATGAATGCGAACAAGCACCAAAGGAGAAGCAGAAATCTATCTCATGTGGCCCGAAAGGACCGTCTACACCCAGATCAATTAGGGCTCCAGGGTACCCGAAGACTACCTACATCCGGGGTAGTGCCCCCGGAGACCCCGGAACTGAACTTGCGATCTCCGAATAACTCGGGAGACTCTCATAAGCACCAATCCGTCAGATCGAACCAAAGCTGTCCCGAAGGATGGCAATGGGACCGAAAAAGCCCATATCGTTCGACGAGAAATCAAAACAAACACTCACACCCAAATTAAAAATCAGCGATCAGCAACATAAAAAGATACATTCGAAGGGCCTCGAAAGGCATGAAAGCATACAAAAACAAAGTAAGTTCGGAAGCAGAGGTCAACAAAGTTCATTTCTCATTTATGAAGTTTTCTAGTACAAATGCCCCCGAGGGGTCACAGATTTCAATTACAAAGCTCCGGATGGTCATCACATACAACATACAAAAGCCTACAAAGGGTTCCCAATGCAGATACGACAAAAGAGAATACATAAGGAAGGGGCTTTAAACCTACTCTACCCTCGAAGGAAGTATCTCTGAGATTGCCCCCGAGAGCCCTATCTCAGCTGTCCACTGTGACGTGGCCGAGGAAGAGCAACCAGGGAGCAGGAAAGGACGATAAAGCACCATAGCTCTCTGAAGCTTGAGGATCCTCTTTGGCCAAGGAAGCATCAGAGAGACAACGGGACGAACAATCCTTGGCTCTGCTTGCACGGATACTTCAAATACACTTCTTCAAGCACCGAGTCGTGCAAGCTCCTAACACGGGGCGGAGTTCCACGTCGAGCCGGGGTATGAAGGTGAGCAGCGATGGATATTCCGATCCCCCTTTTGAGTAGCGGTGTATAATCCGAATAACCATCTATGCACATGTGAAACCAACTCTCCACCCATCGCCATCTCGATCCAACGATAGCATCAGCGGCAAACGTACCAACAACTGCAGCAATATAGGAAAGACATGTTTATGTTAAATAAAGGAAGACCCCAGCAGAAGGCCTCAATAATTGAAGATCTCCTCCAAACAGCCTCCAAACAGCCTTTAGATAGAAAGCTCCAATCATGATAATTGAAGGCAAAAGAAAATGATGGGGAGGAAGAAGTAAAACATATCAACAAAGATGTTGAGATGAAATATGCAATGCCACAAAATACCCTCATTTATAGGGGAAATGACAGGACATCAAGCAGAGATCTATGAAATACGCCATCTATCATGGAAGATTGTGTCACGATCTGAATCACCACTATAGAATCACCAAAAGGAGCTCGAAGAGTCGAGTGTTAGAATCATTTCCCATCACTTCGTCATGAGAAACGCAGAGACTATCTGTATGTGGTAAAATCAGAAGACTTGATTGTTTCTATCAAGAAAAGTTTGGAAGCCTTCCTCGAGACCCCGAGGGTGGAAGGCCATGATCGAGTTTTCAGCCTCAGGGCTCATCGAAGTCTAAATCGAAGGAAGCATGGCCCGAGGTCAGGGTGAGAAAAGAGGTCTCCAAAGTACATGGCTACACCTGATAGAGCCGGTCTATCTGTAGCCTACTGAGATAACGTGCGATAGGCCGTCCCATCTTTATACTCTTGTAAATGATATATACGTACTTTACTGAGTCCCCTCTCTTATATAAAGGGTACTCGCTCCACCTTGTAAGGGACAGATGTTTCTCCACTTCTCCAATAATCAATAATATCTCTCTCTCTCTTTCTTCTAAGTTATTAGTGTTCTTCGACCCCGAGGTTGCTCTAGCATTTCATTGTTCTTCGTTTGTTCTTCATCATTTAGCTCAATATTGATGATATAAAGCCTTGTTTATCTATATCTTTACCTGTTATCTCCTTCCCGACTACCCTCGATAAGACCGAGATAGCCTCAAGGCTCGATCCCAAGGTACCTACTGGCTTGCTCTAAGCCCGGGAACGACCCCTTACTGGTTCGATTATCGCTTTGGCTAACTCGATCTTTACTATTTTACTCCATGTTTTAGCAATAATCACCCTTACAAACTAGCTCGAGAATAGATCACATATTTTTAGAATCCCATTTATAATTTTAATTGTTGTTACCATTTTTACGGTAAACATATTGTTTACACAAAAGTTTGAGTAACAACTAAATTTGTATTGTGGTTTTAAGAATATGTGATTTAATTGAATTTCAGTTGATAAACAAGGAATTTAATAGATAAATTAAAGGATAAAGTAGATCAAACCAGTGTGCAAGCTAAATCTTGACCTCAAGTTGTGACAGTCTCGAAGTATGATAATGGGAAGAAAAAATGAATAAACAACTCTAATAAACAGTGAATAAAATAGCAAGCTTATAATTTCTTATCAATGGGAAATGATCAATGTGTTACAAATGGATTGATCCCCTTTTAAATAATAGGGGAGTCTTAAATAAGGTACACTTCCAATTATAGTAGGAAATCATATTTGACAACTGTTTAGCCGCTGAAGATCAATCCATTTTGAAATTTATGCCGTGATCTCCGGCTTGTTGCGGGTATCTCATTTTTTTCGTTATTGACTCATATTGGCATCACCTCGAAACATGCCTTCTTTTGACCTCGGTAAGTGTTATAGACCATTACCTTGGAAATGAACTTCTATCCTGAGCTCGACGTTCTAATTTTCTGACGTGGTATCACTTTTTCTATTGAATACCAAAATTGGGTAGCCCCGACTTCCACCGTATATAGATAGTCCCCTCGTTTCTTAGAACAAAATGGTAAGAAACAACTTGAGCATCGACGTTCTAGGGACCACAATAATAATGTCATCCCCATAACGTAATTATTCGAGGTGATCGAAATGTCCCGCCGGTTCGGTTCCCCTAAATGCTAGCCAATGATAGTCGACCACTATTGCCACCGAACCGTCACCATGAACCTATAAATACATGTTTCCCCTTTGAATCAAAACTTTACTTTCATCTTTACCAATTTCTCTAAGCTTCTTCCTCTCTGTATCTCTTCTCTTCCACCGCTCGTTGATTGGATCTTTTAAGACCAGAAAATACAAAACTCTACCTCTTTTCGCTTTATCTCATCTGAATCAATGGCGAAAACCTCCAAAACCATCCCCCAAAAAAAGAAAGCCTCTTCTAGTTTTTCCCGGCCAGTCAATGACAAAACGCTAGTGGAGCCTCTCTTTAACGAGATTGTTCCTAGCCCTTGTGTCCTTCAAAATGACTTCAAAGTCGAGAACCCTCCGTCGGTCCCTAGCCAATGTGAACATGTATGAAGGTGTATTTTCTTGATAATGGTGAAGCAGCTCGATGCCGTGAGGGAGGACTACAACTGGGGACCCAAAGTTGTGGTACAAATCCTCGCCCCAAAAGAAAGTATCACCACTTATGTGGAGGGGTTTCTTAGTGTTTACACTTACCCCTTCCCATTCGGTCCTCTTGACCCACTAGTTGTCGATTTTTGCAAGATGTACCAGGTTACCTTCGAATGGTGCATCCCTCATTTTGGCGCATAGTGATTATGCTCTACTTTTTCTCCGGTAAGGACGATGGGTTAGAATTCACTCTCAGCCACCATATACAGTTGTATCGATCAAAGCTTTATCGAGGTTTATTCAAGCTTCAATGCCGATCATTGAAGTCATTCTTTACGAGCATTGAGGATAAGGATCAAGGTTAGATGAGCCGGTTCGTGCGGGTAAGGACCTGCGATGTTATCCTCAAGGAGAAACTACCGTTCCTTAAGAAGTGGAACCCCAATTGTAAGTATTAGCCATTAATCTTTGCACTTTATTTTTTTTGTTTTGTGTAACACTCTTCTCTGTTGTGTAGAAATTGCTTGGATGCCTCACACGATCCCCGACCTCAAAGACTGGGTTCAAAAGTCGGCTGAAACTTTTTCTTATATCGAGCGCTGCTGGCATGACTTGGAAAGGGGTAGATGGGAGGATAAAAATCATGGTAAGTTTATCTCGTATACTTACAATGTCCCTTTTTAAAACATTTATTTTCTCACATACTTGACTTCCTTTTATGCAGGCCTCAAAGATGTAGCTGAATTGAGATCGGCCCCGCTTGGCAAAGTGGTGGTTCCCAAACCGGCCAAGGACAGGAAGAGGAGAAGGGTCTCGCCTTCTGATACCCTGGAACCTAAGAAGAGTAGGGCTCATAAGCTGAGGGGAGACCATGCTGCTCTTTCTGTTGGTGTAACCCAAAAGTTACGAGATGAAGAGGAAGAGGGAGAAGACGCCGATTGCGAACTGGTGCCTCAAAAGAGGGGGAGCATCGAAGCTCCGAAAATAGTAAGGAGGTGATGCTCGAGGACACCCATCCTTGGTCCGAGGAGATCTCGGAAAGTACTCCGACCAAAGTCTCGGAGCAATCGAGAGTAAAAAAATACTTCCTGCCATGAACAATAAATGGTGAGTGTGCCCGAAAGGTTCGTTAGTAAGGCTCTTTGGAAAGGAGAGAAGATCCCAAGTGAATTGCTAGGGGCAATTAATATTGAAGATTCGCCGCCTGGCCCCCAATTATCTGAAAGGCAGTTTTGGGGGGCTCGATCTTTGGAGACCCCCGACGTAAGAACGACCCAAAATAGGGAAAACATATTTCGTGGTTGTCTTATGGGGGTCGATGATTTTTCAACCTATATGAGTTGATGGCTTTGATGAAGCCCATCATATCCAGAACCAGGTAAACATTGTTCCACGTTATTATTTTTGCTTTTATCTCCTATTCACTGATTTCTTTCCTTTCTTCATAGGTCGTGGTTCTCCATCGGGAAGCGTTCAACAAGTCCCAAGCCGAGATGAGACGGTGTGTGGCCGATCTCTAAAATCTCATCGAGGAGAGATATGCCCTCAAACGTCTCTATGTGTAGAAATAAGAGGACTTTAGAGACCTCTGAGCTGAATTAGCCCAACTCATAAGACGAGGCTAAGCTAGATGAATAGGTAACTAACCTTTTGAAAGAGTATTGTCTTGATCCAACTATGGAGGCTAACACTTCAATGTCTCAGTTACAGCAAAAGCTGAAAAGGATCCAGCTGCTCCGAAGGGAGGTCGACCAAGTCAAAGCCGACTGTGATCGATAGAAAGAGAACATGGCCTTGCTGCGGAGAAAGAGGTTGCTTTGACCAAACTGGCATCGGTTGAGGTCCAACTTTGGGGTGCTAAAGATAAAGGTTCATCCTAGGCTAAGAGGATCTATGAGCTCGAAGCCAAGCTTGCTGAGGCCAAGGGAGAGGTCGGGGAGACGAAGATTGTGGCTGACAAATCCATAGCCATCTACTTGGCCGATGCTGATGCTGCTCAAACGCAGCTAAGGGAGGCTTCCGCTCAAGAGCAATGAAGTAATGACTTGGCGAAGTGCCAATCTTAGAGGGAAACCCTCGAGGAAATCCATGCTCGAGGTTTTGACCTCTCCGAAGAGATAGCTCAGGCTAAGGCGCTTGAAGCTGATGCCAGATTTCTTGTCTCCTCCGTTGATGATGATGTTGAAGGTAGCCAAAGTGGGTTCGATAAAGACGAGGATCCTGAAGGATAGGCTACCCCCGAGGAAGAAACCAACCCTGAGTGTGGTTACGATTTTCTTACTTTTCCCCTCTTTTGTAAGACCTCTGTCGGTCTCTTGTACATATCCTTCAATATACAAAAGACAATTTCTCTTGAATGCCCTTTCTCTCGAATGCCTTTCAATTTTTACAAACATGTTTTTTGCCTTGTAAAATTTTCAATACAACCTTATGCTTTTAATGGTGAGTTTGAGACTTTGGTTTTGGGTGACTTCCTCGAAGTCACCATGGTCGAGTTCAAATTAGGTTTGAACTCGAGACATAGGCTCTTTAGGGTTTGTTTCAGATAATGATGAGTCCCCGAGCCATGTCAACTTATTCTTTATTTAGGCTTGGGATAGTTGAACCCTTTGGTTCGGATAGAGTTAGAATAGGATCTCAAACTTTTAAGTATATTGGCCCTTACGCTTTTCAGATTGTGGCCATGTGGCCTTTAAATGATGGCTATTATTCCCCTTTTTCAGCTTAAAATACTTAGTGAAAATTTCTTTATGCCTTACCATGTATTTTTTACCTATTGGGTTTTTTGAGAGTTTGATGTCGATTGAAACCCTTCTACCTTTTATGTTTAGAGGGTTCAATGTTGATTAAAACCCTTCTACTTTTTTTACCTTATCACGTTTGTGTTAAGATAATTCGGTACCCTTTAAGGTTTTTTGAGGGCTGATTTTATCGAAGCCCCTCTTTATTATTTGTCGAGGGTAGCCTTTTTTAATTGGTTTTTAAAGAATTCGAAGGCCTATTTTTGACTGTGGGGTTCCGACGTCTTTGAGCCATGTTAATTTGGTTATAGCCTTTGGGTAGCCTCTTGGGCTTATTCCCCAATAATATCCCAAACGTTTTCGGAGTGTTAATCCTCGAGAATGATGGCCTTGGCCTATAGATCAGGGGATGCCTCTTTGAGGTCTTACGAATTCGAGTTTAGATAACTCGAACATGTTGATTAATGGCAGTCCCTGAGTGTTTGAGGTATATTTGAGCTTGGACCTTGATCCATTTCTTACAAAATGATAAGTACGAAGCTCGTATAGTAGAAAGTGATCTTTGAGACACAAAACATTTGATATAGAAAGAATGCTTCTTGAAACAAGTTATACATGTGTACATGCTTTGCCATCGGGGTCAGACTAATCTATATGGACACGGTTCATTCGACTGTTTGGCCAATTATATATTTTCTCTATCGATACCCTTTGACATGAAGTATTTTCCTCAAAAATATAACCTCCAAGGTTATGCCCTCCAGTATTCGAGGTTGATTAAAAAAATTCTTAGATACTATTGAATTTTTCTCAGGTAGCACATGATTGTTGCCTCGTTAAAAACCTCGCCGGAAAATCCCTTTGGGATAAAAAACTGATCTGAGAGAAAAAGAGTAAAATGTATGCTTTAAAACCTAAGGTCTTTATATTGAAAAGTTTCTCGACATCCTCAATCGATCACCTGAAATAAGTTAGTATCAAATACAAATGAAAAAGTGGGAAAGTCATACCTTAGAAATATTATCGTTTCAGGAGTGATACATTCCAATTGTTGTGCAATTGCTCTCCCTCCATTGTGCCAAGTTTTTAAGACCCATTTTCGATGATACCGAGGACCCTATATGGTCGTTCCCAATTTGGGGCTAGTTTTCCTTTGTTTGGGTCTCGAGTGTTGAGGGTGACTTTCCTTAGAGCTAAGTCCTCAATTCCGAAGTGGTGAAGGTTGGTTCTTCTATTATACTATCACTCGATTCTTTGCTTTTGTGGAACCATCAGAACGAGCACATCTTCTAATTTTTCATCCAATAGCTTGGGGCTAATATTCATAGCCTCGTGATTTGATTCTTCTATTATATTTCAAAATCTGGTGCTAGGTACCCCAATTTCAGCCGTAATCAACGCCTCAAAGCCATATACTAAGGAGAATGGGGTTGCTCCCGTACTAGAATTAGATGTTGTTCGGTATGCCCAAAGGACCTCGAGTAAAATTTCTCTACATTTCATCTTAGCGTCGTTCAACCTTTTCTTTAAGTTTTGAATGATAGTCTTGTTCGTCGATTCGTCTTGTCCATTCCCACTAGGATGGTATGGTGTTGATAATATCCTTTTTATTTCGTGCTCCTCGAGGAATTTCGTCACCTTGCTGCGGATACACTATTTTCTATTATGACACACTATTTCGGCGGGCATCCCAATTCGATATATGATATGGTCCCAGATAATGTCTATAACTTCTTTCTCTCTTACTTTTTTGAATGTCTGTCCTTCTTCCCATTTAAAGAAATAATCAGTGATAAATAAAATGAAATTAGCTTTACCTGGGGCCGTTGGTAGAGGGCCGACAATATCCATCCCCCATTTTGTGAATGGCCATGGGGATAGGGCTGAATGAAGTGCTCTCTGGGCCGATGGATAATCGGTGCAAACCTTTGACATTTATCACACTTATAAACTCCTTGGTGTCTTTTTCTATGCTATCCTAGTAGTATCCTGCTCTAATGATTTTGCAAATCAACAACTAGGTGATGGAGTGGTTCCCATAAATGTCTTCATGGATCTCTCGTAAAACATAATCTGTCTCCCCTGGTCCCAAGCATACTTCCAATGGTCCATAGTATGTCCTTCTATATAATGTTCCATCTTCATCTAATGTGAATCGGGCGACTTTGGTTCGTAGGGCCCTCGACTCTTTTGGATCCGATGGGAGCTTTCTGTTCTTCAAGTATTCAATATATTTATTCCTCCAATCCCAGGTCAAGCTTGTGTCGCGCCCTCTTTTTTTTATTTTCTTGCGGAGGGAATCAAGTTTATGATATTATGGTATGGGACAACTCTTTCCTTTTGGGAAAGGGGTTTGTATTTTTTGAAGAGTCACCACCTAACGATTTAAGGTGTGTTAGGTCACCTATGTTCATCTATAACAACGTTTGGTAACTAGAGGTACGGTAAGGGCTTGAAATTATACTAAGGGGAAGGTGTTGGACACCCCTCAGGATCCACTAGTGTGGTTCCCGGCCAGACAGTCTTTTGTAAATTTGTACAAGTAGCAAATAAGCAAGCAAGGCTCAAATAGTAGTGGATTGAAGTTTGAATACACAAATGTTTGAAAACAATTAGTGAAAGGCAAAATTTGAAAAGAATTAGAATCTTAAGCGTGCTTACGAATGTAAAGAGGGGTGTCCTAGGTTTGTTTATAATATGGGTCACATCAGTATAATGCCGGGTAATCACTCCTCAAAAAAGGGGCTACACGTGGCATTAGTGTACCAGTCATCATATCCATATCTACCCTTTCCTGCCCCATGAAGGTAATTAAAGCGAGGGTTGGTTTCGACCTCTATTGCATGTTGTTACCCATCCCTTCCTATCAGTCCCGGAGAAATTTAGGACTTCTATACTATAAAAAGGAGGTTCTAGGCAGAACCTCAAGTTTAAAGGCAAAATACTAAGCGACAAACAAAAACATATAGGACTGCATTTAAGGAGAAAACACAAAAGCAAGTAGAAGGCTCAGGTATATCTCGACAAATAATGCACATAGATAGCATGACTCATGCACAACTAAGGTCCACATTCAGTTCTTAACAAAGTTTTAAGGTGCTAATAGTGAATCAGATTTACCGTATGACTCAGAAAAAAAGTCTGAATCAGGCTTGCCTATTGATTTTAACAGTTGATAATTAAACACTAATTGCAGAGATGGTTCTAGATTTATTTAAAATTTATTACCTAAGGCTTGTGTAGGCGTAAATTAGCCCTAAGAGCATGTTGTTCTAGTTGATATGAATGCAAAGATTATTACCAGCTGTTTTAAAACGGGATAATCAAGTGTGAAGCTGTTTTTACCTCTTTTATAATCAGCAATTTACACTAAGTGTGAATGTAAGTACGAATAAGATCCGAAAACATGGCATCTAAGATACCTGTATAAGACTTATGATGCACAATTCATAGAGCAGGATTTCTAAAGGCATATGGTAGGATTGCAGAATTTCCTAAGAGCAGGATTTCTAAATGCATATGGCAGTGTAGGACATAATAGCAAAGTGCTAATTATTAGCAGATTTTAACACATAATTTTGTAAGGGTGCACATGCTGAAATAATAAATATGGGATCCTAAGAGCATGATTTCTAATGCGCAATTAGGAATATCAACCCAATAACATGTTTCTACCCTCTATAACTATAGAATGTATATTTACCCCCATCCTTTTCACTAGCCAGCCCCAATACTTGTTTACAACAAGTTATTACAGACCAACACTTAAATGAATTACATAAGTAGCAATGAAAATAAGAAGCTACACTATAGGAATCCTGATTAGCACTTTCCCCTTGAGTTATGTAATAAACCATTTCAAGTACCAAGATTTGCTCCACAGTCTTTCTCATATCAGGGGTGTCAGAGTTCCCTAAGGATCTTGAGTGGTCTTAGGCAGTGCTCACACTCAGATTGCATAGCCAAGATAGAGTAGGTGCAATATGGAAAGGCCGGCTTTTATGTGTCCAAGTTCAGAGGGAGCTCAAAGGTCCCAAGGAAAGGCTCACACAAAAGGGGAAGAACCTAGTAGTCTAGGAGTAGAGTGGGAATGCTTGACATAGATTTAAAAGAGTTGAGTTGGAAAATAATTTTGAAAACAGTGATGTTTGAAATGAGTTTGCAAAAGGCAACAAAACAGTTTTTTTTTGAAAAGGAGAAGGGAATATGAACAATAATAACTTGGAACAAGACGACACACACCGAATAAATCCAAAGAACAATATCATTCCAACATTTACAGTCAGAGAAGTAAAGGGTTGGGGACATAGAGAACCTAAATCAGAAATACATAAACATGACTGAGAAGAGATGCATATAGACCAGCAAGTACAAAGAACAAGTAGAGATTGATTGGCCTTTAGAACACAAACAATATCTCTAAAGAGCTTACAAGGGAATCACGCTTAAAATTAGAATTGTAATAAGACATAGGGACAGGATATGGGAGTAATCATGAAGGGGTCTATTACACATAACTAGTCATGACTTAGAATTAATCAAGTACGTTTGGGACATACTAGTTGAGGTACCTCAGTAGGATATCAAATAGACATGCTGATTACATTTGAATAAGAGAAGGCAGAACTTAAGCATGCTGAATAAAGAAATAAACAAGAAGGGCAATTAATTAACATGAGCTATTAAGTCAGTACGGAAAGAGACAGGGATTGACAAACAACGGATCACATAGAGTTGGGTTTCAGAATTGAACTAAGAGCATACCTGTTAAGGAAGCAAAGTGCAGAAAAAGTAAAGCAAGTAGAGTTCCTCAGTCTAGCCTTGGCGTTTAGCCGGCTAGACACGCAATAGCACAAGTAGTAGAAAAGAAGACATAGTTTTGAGTGTGTGTGTGTGTATTCTGAACTATTGGTCGTGTCTTAAGAATGTAGAAGAGAGTCATTTATATAGTAGTTTGAAAATTAGTTCAAATAAGGCAAGAATCAATTCTTCAGTAATTATTGAACTCAGTATAAAAATTGGTTCGAATCTCCCTTTGATTAAGGGAGTCAGTGTGAATGATAAAGATCATGTGGCAAGTATGGAAAGAAATCATACACGGCTGGAATATAACAAATAAGGAAAAATCTCAAAATAATACCAGTATGGAACATGTAATTAAAGGCTAGGTTCAGATGGTTTTCAAACTAAGGAAACAATCAGTAGTAATGCAGACAAGGCAAGGAGAATTAATTAAGGTAAGCAACTAATCAAATCAAGTGGAAAGGTAGGGGTCGAGATTCAGTAGCGTAGAGTAGGAGCGAATTCATAAAGCCCTAATTAAGGAGACAGCTTAGTAGAAAAATAAGTATCATAGCAAAAATAGGGCACGAAAATCAATCAGCTTAAGAAACGAGGCAAAGCTTTTAAGGTTTTTGAAATAAAATTTTCAATCACCATAGATTAAGGAAACCAGACTTGATCAAAAGGGATTCATGACTCTATAATTTCAACATATAAATAGAGGAAGTCCACAGATGTAGAAAGAAAACATATTTGAAGCATAGTCATAGAAAGAAGCAAAAGATGAACAAACAAAGTGAACACAGTCATGCGATAGCGACACTAGAAGGCTAAGAATTCATGGAAACATATTCAAAGTAGGGTAATATCAGGACTCAAGAAGTAGGCTATCATACAGACGCAGAGTAAAGAAAGCATGCTAACACTTAGAGAGGCAAAGTAAGGAAAACTACAGAAACAACGTAAAGAAAATCTTAAAAGAAAGGGCTTTTTAACAGAGTCAAGTTAAAAGCAGTAAGAGCACAAAATCGATCAAAACAAACAAATTAAAGGGTTTAATCATAACAAAATCAGTTAGAACATGCGTAAAAGAACTCCGAGAAAACCTAGTTTTAAAAAAAATGTCTAAAATTGAAATAGTTAGTTAAAACAGGAGATTTTTATTGAGAAAAAAGCTTGATAATACTTGAATCATCTCAGATCTAGAAAGAGCTGAGAAGAATCAAACAATAGTAACTTTAGGGTTTCGAAAAATAGTAATGATGAAGAAAAAAATCGGTTAAAAACTCATACATACACCTAGATCTAAGACAGATCTCAAGAAGAGTGAAAAATCTCAAGAGCTAGGGTTTTAGAGAACCCAAAGAAGATGAAAGAACATTAGAGCATTACCAGTTTTAGCTGGAAAAGCCATGGATCCTACTCGAACAACCATGGATGGCCAGAAAGTAGCATAAAAGACCATGGACAGAAGTTGAACAAGATTTGGACTAGATCTCTTTGGGATCTTTCCACGAAATCACAAAAATAGGCAACCAGGAAATGTAGGAGATAGGTATATAACTCAAACATCCTTGGGAATCCATGGATTGAGTGAGGATCGAAGGGATTAGGGTTAGTTTGGGTGGTGGCGGCTAGGTTAGGTTTAGGTTTAAGAGAAAATTGGAAAGGAAGGGATTCAAAGGCGGCTCAAATGAAAAAATGGGGTAAGGTTTTGGGGGGTCGTTGGGTTAGAAAAATGTAAAGGGAAATATGAGCCGTTGATCTTAGAGATCAATGACAGGATGAGAAGGGTAGGTGGGGTTCCGGGTTTGGGCATGGGTAAAGAGGGTGTGGGTCAGGTTTCAATTAAAATTGGGCTGGAAAATTTGGGTCCAATTTTGGGCTACAATTGAAAGCAAATTTGGCTACATTTTTAATAGCCATTTTTTTCCTATTTAATTTACAAATATAGTAAATAATTTTTGAAAACTAATTTAAAGGGCTAAAATGATTTATAATACATAATTAACAATTAAAATACACGATCAAATTTTATGCATATAAAACATAATTAAATCATAAAATGGCTAATATTGCAATTATATGCAATTTAGTTTTAAAAATACTAAATGTAATTTTAAAAATATGTAAAAATTACGTTAACCATATTTTGGCATAAATATAGAAATCCAATAGAAGAATTATCAAAATAATAAACTTGGAAATAATTATTTGGGATTTTATGGATAAAAAGGGAGAAAATAAATCAGTTTGAACCTTTAAAATTATGAAAAAATAATAAAACATTTGGACATTCTTATATGTGCATATATATATATATATATATATATATATATATATATATATATATATATATATATATATATATATATATATATATAT
>MU767964.1:56857-78379 GCA_026770625.1 Nicotiana glauca
TATTTTGAAGTTATTTTGAATATTGAAAATATATAGAAAAAAAATGGGTATCAACAGCTGCCCCTCTTTATCAGGGAAGAATGAAAGAGTTTCGAGGTAAAGAAATGATGGCCAATTTTGACCGAGCAAAATAGTTTAAAGAGGACTTAGGCTGCACCCTAGCTTGTGAGCTTCCTACATATCCCTGATTTTACAGGAATCAGGCCGTATGTAGTTCAGGATTCGCTTGCGGAGTATGTCGATGAAGAAATTTCAATAATAAACACAATATCTAGGGTCGGGTGAGTGAGCGGTTTACGGAAATTTTTGATATGGCTGAAGAAACTGGAGTAGAATCGCTCCTATTGGGGTAGTTGTTGCTCACCGTCTTACATGTAAATAGAAGCAATACAAGTTTATACTGTGCATAAATTTAAACATGATGCAAATTCCCGTTGGACCATGAATGTTCTCTTTGGACGATGAGGATGATGTCCTTAGACCATGATGTCCTAGGACATGATGCGTATGATAAAGGCTTTGCAAGTCATGAAATGATGTTCTCGGTCTATGAGGATGGTGCCTCTAAACCATGATGCCTTTGAATAATGATATGCAAAAAAATTGAAAGAGATACTCAGGCCATGACATGGTGTTCTCGGGCTATGAAGATGGTGCCTCCGAACGATGACGCCTTCGGATGAGTTGGCGATATCAGCCTATGCAGGATGCAATATGTGATGATCTTTCAGCCTATGAAATGCATTATGTGGTGATCTTTCAGCCATGCAGATGTAGTATGTGGCAATCGTTCAGCCATGCAGGTGCAGAGGGAGGTATAACTTAACCTCGGAAGGCAGAATGGTAGCCTTATGCATGCCAGAATGCAGATAGATGTAGAGCTTAACCTCGGAAGGCAGAATAGTAGCCTTATGCAATTGGAAAGAATAATTGTAGCCTTATGCAGATTGGAAGGCAGAATGGTAGCCTTATTCAATGCGGATGCAGATAGAGACAACGTTTAGTCTCGGAAGGCAAAATGGTAGCCTTATGCAGATTAGAAGGCACAATGATAGCCTTATACAATGCAGATGCAGATGGAGACAACATTTAGTCTCGGAAGGTAGAATGGTAGCCTTATGCAGATTGGAAGACAGAATGGTAGCCTTATGTAGATTGGAAGGAAAAATGGTAGCCTTATGCAAGAGACAAAATAGCAATGATAGTAGAGTTTTCTTAGCTAATTGCAGACTGCGGCGTTGTGATTACTGGGAGCATTGTGACATACGACATATTACGAGTGCGTGCTGATAGCAAGTGTTGGTGAGTGCAACGGGTCGGAGATTCGTATTCTTGAACAATGTTTGTTCTATAGGCGTACAATTTGTTCAATGATTTTTTAATCCTAGTACCAGCATCCAAAGAAAATCGTGAGTTTTTGTAAGGGGGAAGGTTAGTTCGTATCCCAGCTGGATTTTGCTTGACGCATTTGGCTTTGATCTGGTGATACTTTCTGTATCATTGGGGTAGCGTTGCTAAACAAAGCCGTTTCAATAATAATCATGCATGATTTTGTAAAAATATGGCATAAATTAAAGTAACTCTTAGATGAACCAACGATTGTGACGTAGTTCAGGAGATTGCAACCTTTCCTGCTACAGAATTTTGAGGGTCCTCCTCAAAATTCTTCCCCAGTTTGATGGGTTGACACTTCTGACTATTGCTCATGTGGTGATCGAGTGAAATTACTTTGGAATTTTGAGGGTCCTCCTCAAAATTCTGCCCCAGTTTCCAATTACGAGGGGAAACAAAATTTTTATTCAATTGTGACCGAACTCATAAGGCTGCCTATGTATCCTTCTTAAATGGGAATTAGGTCAGGCATAGTTCAATTTACATCATATAAGGAAATCATAAAGATTACACACAATAATGCTTGACTGCATCTGAATTGACTGGCTTTGGCCAGACTTCTCCATCCATTTCTGCATGTATAAGGGCTCCTCCTGTCAAAAACCAGTAAACCATTTTATGGGCCTTTCCAGTTGGGAGAGAACTTCCCTTTGGCTTCATCTTGATGTGGGAAGATTTTTTTAACATCAGCTTCCCCGGTGTGAACTATTTTAGCTTGACTCTTTTGTTGAAGGCTTTGGACATTCTGTTCTGATAGAGTTGACTATGGGAAACTGCATTCATTCTCTTTCCATCTATAAGGTTTAGCTTCTCATAATGACTTTTCACCCACTCTGCATCGTTGAGCTCAACTTCTTGTAAGATCCTCAGGAAAGGAATTTCTACCTCAGCAGGAATGACAGCCTCTGTACCATAAACTAGCATATAGGGGGTTTCCCTAGTTGATGTGCGGACTATGGTGTGATATCCCAGTAGAGCAAATGATAACTTCTGGTTCCATTGCTTATGCTTCTTTATCATTTTCCTCAATATCTTCTTGATATTCTTCTTGGCGGCTTCTATAGCTCCATTCATCTGAGGCATGTAGGCTATGGAATTTTGTGTTTGATCTTGAAAGTTTCTCTCATAGCTTTCATCAAGTTGCTGTTGAGGTTGGAGGCATTATCAGTAATGATTGACTTTGGAATTCCCAATCGACAAACAATGCGGTCGCGGACAAAGTCTGCCATGAATTTCTTAGTCATTGTTTTCTAAGATGCTGCTTTGACCCATTTGGTGAAATAGTCGATGGCTATTAGGATAAACCTATGTCCATTGGAAGTGGCAGGCTCGATTGGTCCAATAACGTCCATTCCCCAGGCAATGAACGGCCATGATGAGCTTGTTGTGTTGATCTTGCTCGGAGGTACCTTTATCATGTCTGCATGTATCTGACAATGGTGGCATTTACGAACATACTGGATGAAGTCCGTTTCCATAGTCATCCAAAAGTAACCAGCCCGGAGTATCTTCTTTGCTAAGACAAAACTATTCATATGTGGACCGCAGGTCCCAGCATGAATTTTCTCTAGTAGCCTGGATGCTTCCTTTGCGTCGACACATCTTAATAGTCATAAATAGAGTCCTCCTATACCAGATTCCTCCACTATGAAAAAATAATTAGACAATCTCCGAAGTATGCATTTTTGAATAGGATTAGCAAGCTTTGGGTGCTCTCCTTTTGCCAAATATTCCTTGATATCATCAAACCAAGGCTTTCGGTCTGCTTCCTCTTCAACATGGGCACAGTAAGCTGGCAGATCATGGATTTATACTGGAATAGGATCAATGAAATTCATGTCTAGATGCTGTATCATAGATGCTAGGGTAGCCAATGCATCGATGAACTCATTATGGACTGTGGGAACATGCTCGAATTCCGTCTTCGTGAATTTATTTCTCAATTTATGTACATGATGCAGATACGGGAGTATCTTAGAGTTCTTGGTAGCACATGCTTCTCGTACCTGATGTATAAATAAATCTGAATCTCTAATCATCAGCAGCTCTTCCATGTTCATGTCAATGGCGATTTTGATCCCTAAGATGCAGGATGCATATTCGACCATATTGTTGGTGCAGGGAATCTGAGTTTGGCAGACACCGGGTAATGCTGACTGGTTTCTAATATTATGACTGCTCCTGTGCCAACTCCTTTGAAATTTGTTGCTCCATCGAAGAATATTCTCCAACCATCATAGGGTTCTGTAATGTCTTTTCCTATGAATGATACCTCTTTATCAGGAAAATACATTTTCAAGGGTTCGTATCCTCCATCCACGGGGTTTTAAGCAAGGTGGTCTGCCAGCGCTTGTCCCTTGACCGCTTTCTGAGTTACGTAATCAATGTTGAACTCACTCAACAGGATTTGCCACTTGGCTATCTTGCCAGTGGGCATGGGCTTCTGAAAGACGTACTTCAAGGGATCCATTCTTGATATGAGATATATAGTATAAGCAGAAAAGTAAATGTCTCAGCTTTTGAGCTACCCAAGTGAAAGCACAATAGATGTATTCCAATAGAGAATACCGTGCTTCATACGGGGTGAACTTCCTGCTGAGATAATAAATGGCTTGTTCCTTCCTCCCCGGTTCATCATGCTGCCCTAGAACGCAGTCGAAAGCTCCATCTAACACTGAAAGGTAGAGTAATAAGGGTCTACCCGGCTCGGGCGGGACTAAGACTGGTGGTGTTGACAAGTACTCCTTGATTTTGTCGAAGAACTTTTGGAATTCATCAATCCATTTGGTAGCAGCATCTTTCTTTAACATCTTAAAGATTGGCTAATAGATAACTGTATACTGTGCTATGAATCGACTGATATAGTTAAACCTTCCCAAGAAACTCATCATATCTTTCTTGTTCTCGGGCGATGGTAATTGTTGAATGGCTTTGACTTTCGATGGATCCAGTTCTATTCCTCGGCACCTCACAATAAATCCAAGCAACTTCCCAGCAGGAACCCCAAATGCGCACTTTGCGGGGTTTTCTTTTAGATTGTATTTCCGCAATCTATTGAAGAACTTTCTCAGATCTTCTATATGGTCAGTGGCTTTCTTGGATTTGATAATAACATCATCCACATATTTCTCTATCTCTTTGTGTATCATATCATGAAAGATGGTAGTCATAGCCCTCATGTAGGTGGCCCCTGCATTCTTCAGGCCGAATGGACTCATCTTGTAATAGTACACTCCCCACGGTGTAATATAGTTGTTTTCTCAGCATCTTCCTCATCCATCCAGATCTGATGATAACCGGAGAAGCAATCTATGAATGGTTGTAGCTCATGCTTGGCACAATTATTAATCAGGATGTGTATATTTGGCAAAGGGAAGTTATCTTTCGGACTGGCCCGATTGAGATCCCGGTAGTCGACATAGACTCTGACTTTCTCGTCCTTCTTTGTCACTGGAACAATGTTGGCTAACCATGTCGGGTATTCAACCACCCTGAGAACCTCAACTTTGATCTTCTAGGTGACTTCTTCCTTGATTTTCAGACTCATATCAGGCTTGAACTTTCCAAGATTTTGCTTTACCAACGAACACATTGGATTGGTCGGCAGTTTGTGAGCCACAATAGACGTACTCATACCAGTCATGTCATCATACAACCAGGCAAATATGTCCTTATATTCCTTTAGAAATTTTGTGTATTCTTTCTTCTCTAACGGTGATAGGTGAATATTGATTCGTGTTTCTTTGATATTTTCTACATCTCTCAGGTTGACAATTTTGGTCTCATTCAGGTTGGACTTAGGTCTGTTCTCAACTTCTTTGACAATCTCGTTAGGTATGTCATCTTCCTCTGAATCAATGTCCGTTTGTTGCGTTATCTCATTGCATGTCACAGTCATTGGTTCATCAAGATAAGTAACAGTAATGTTGTATTGGTAAAGTAAGGAGGAAAGTGATAGAAATAAATATTAATTCATAAGAAAAATCAAACATGATTTTCATAAATTAAATAACTATTTTGAACATCAAATATCTCATTGGGGGAATTGAAAAATATGAAAATAAAATCTTTGGCAAATAAAACAATGAATAATGCCTGTTTTAGCCTTGCTACCCCGAGGCTCATCGGGCTCTGGTTGTCCTGATGCTCCAATTCTTGAGATGTGCCCTTCTGCTCACAACCTGTATGGAAGGGCCTTCCTCCCCTCCTCCTCGAGAACAACACAACACTTCATATTACTGTCCTCTAGAAATAAGTTTTTCACTGCTGCAAATGCTTTTTCTTCATCTGACCCATAAATAATGTCAGCCTATTGGAAAGTCTACTCCAGATGCGGTATTGGCTGCTCTAATGGGTAGTAAGGACCGTGCCATAGTGGCGACCAGTTATTGAATTCTTCCCAGGTGTATTCATACCCCAAACCGAAGGTAGTGCCATGTTTCTTGAGTTTTATGGGTTTAGAGATTCCTTGAAGGTTCTTGCCAAGCCCTTTGCCAGGTTCGTACCCACTCCAACTTAGTATACTCTCTATCTTGCTATCCACAATTTGTCTTTGCCGACAGCATTGACCCGCTCAATGTGGTGGTAAGTTTATCCACCTAGCTTCCTTCTTCCCCCGATTGCCAGAATGGTCTGGTGACTGTATATAGGGTTGCTACCGTCGCCGTGAATGATCACTTCCTGGTGATTCCATTCGAACTTTAAAACCTGATGCATTATTGATGCTACGGCCCCAGCAGTATGAATCAATGGTCATCCCA
The DNA here is from genome assembly GCA_026770625.1 of Nicotiana glauca. Taxonomy (NCBI): domain Eukaryota; kingdom Viridiplantae; phylum Streptophyta; class Magnoliopsida; order Solanales; family Solanaceae; genus Nicotiana; species Nicotiana glauca. Next base: position 63,010 of record MU767964.1, read on the forward strand.
ATAGCAAGTTGTAAGACGCTGGTACATCTATCACCTGGAAATCAACCTCAAACCAGGTTGGTCCCATCTATAAGCATAGAGTAATCTCACCAGTGGTGGACCTCTAAGAACCATAAAAGGATTTCATATTGATTGCTCCGTCCTTTATCTCATGCAGTCCTTTTCCCAACTTCTTGAGTGTCACCAACGGACAAATGTTAAGACTGGAACCTTTATCGATCAGGATCCTGGTGATGAAATAATCTTCGCATTGCACGGTGATGTAGTGCCTTGTTGTTCCCCAGCCTTCAGGTGGCAGCTCGTCCTCATAAAATATAATTTTATGGCTTTCTAGAACTTGTCCTACCATATTAGCCGTTTCCCCACCAGTGATATTACTTGATACATACGCTTCATTTAGCACCTTTAACAAAGCATTATTGTGTTTCTTGGAATTTTGGAGCAAGGAGAGAATGGATGTTTGTGCTAGCGTCTTGTTTAACTGGTCGATGACCAAATATTCCTTGGCCTGTATATTCCTCCAAAGATCATCCGGACCTGTCTCAATAAGGGGTGGTCGATTGGAGGCCTGCTTGCTTGATTTAGCCAGATGTTCAGGGGTATAGACTTTACCTGTTCTGGTCATGCCCTGTGTTGCGACAGTTTCTTCAATCTTGACCTTGCCTTTCCTTCTCGCCTCAGCTGTATAGGCACAAGGTATAGCATTTGTATAGAATGATAGCATGGTAGACATCGCCACTAGGATTGGCACGGCTATCCTCACTTCAAATGGAACATGTGCCTTGGGTGGCAAAACTGCAACCTCAAATTATGCGGGTGCAATCGTTGGAGACACGAGTTTCTCAATTGGTGCTGGTACCTTCACAGACGGTGCTGCTTCAAACTCAAGTGGTATAGACATATTCACCTCAGCATCCTCAGACGGTTGGATCTGGACTATGATTTGATTGAGAGTAATTGCCAATTTCTTTGGGACATCACCTTTTACGATCAACTGGATGGATCTCTCGGGATCCCAATCATCTTCTACTTCAATCATGTGGATACCTCCATCCTTATGGTCTGGTAGAGGGTTGTTGCGGATGTTTGAAGCGGGTTCCTTTGCAACAATAAACTTGTTATCAACTAAAGACTGTATCTTATCTTTCAAGGAGTGGCATTAATCGATGGCGTGCCTTTTCATGCCAGAGTGGTATGTACAGGACTTGTTTGGGTTCACTCTCTAAGACGGATTCTCAGGGGTCATAGCAGGGATGTGGGTGACATAACCAGCAGCTTTGAATCTCTCATACAGTTGGTCGATGGGTTCAGCGGATGGCTGTATATTGTTTCGAAGGTCTGCAATCAAATTTAGGTCAGGGTCTTGGGAAATTTAGGCGTGTAGGGGGTGATTGGTAATGGGATGGCAGAGCATTATAGGTTTGGTAGACATGAGTGGCTTGGGAGTATCTGGTTGAGGTAAGTTGGTATGTAGGAGGTGGGAATGATTAATAAGTTGGTGGTGGAGCTTGGTGTGAGGGTGTTTGGTAAATTGGGGTTAGATGGAATATGAGTGGAGGTATTGGGTAAGCTTGGTATTTGAGGGGAGACTTGGTCTTTTTTGCAACCATCATGGCCCCTACGTCCCTTTTCTTGGACACACCACAGGACTGTAAAGCCTTATTCGTAGCGTGCAAGGCTTCAAAATTTGTTACCATTCCACTTTTAATACCGTCGTCAATTGTTTTGCCTAATTTGATAATGTCGGAGAACTTGTGGTTCTCAATCGTCATCAGTTGTTCATAGTACTACGGGTCCTAAGCCCGGACAAAGAACTTTTTCATTTGCTTTTCTTTTAAGGCGGGTTTGACTTTAGCAGATTCGAACCTCCAGCGAGTAGTATACCCGTGAAATGTCTCCGTGGGCTTCTTCTTTAAATTCTAGATATAGAACACGTTTGGTGCATTCTTTGTATTAAACCTGAATCTGTCCATAAATTCAGATGCCATATCTACCCAGCTTGACCACTTCTTGGGATCTTGGCTGATGTACCAAGATAATGCATCTCTCTTCAAACTCCTCATAAACAACTTCATGCGAATCCTTTCATCCTTCCCTACTCCAACCAGCTTGTTGTAATATGTCCTCAGATGGACCCTTGTATCACCGGTACCATCAAACACTTCGAACTTGGGAGGTTTGTACCCCTTAGGCAGTTCGACATCAGGCTGTATGCAGATGTCCTCATATTTTAGCCCCTCGATTCCTTTGCTTTCCTCAACACCCTGAATCCGACTGGTTAGTTTCTTTAGTTCCTTGGCCAAGTTCTTGATAAGAAGATCCTTTTCATTAGACTCAGGTGTACAAGATATAGGTTGGGTGGAGTGTGGCATGGTCTCCACATAGATAGGATTGCTATGGTGTCCTAGTGTATGGGCATGGAAATGGTCATTTGAGGAGTTATGAGGTTCTAGGATGAGTAGTGGAGTGTTGTTTTGGGTATGACAGGTGTTGCATTGGTTCTTTGGTGGAGCACCGGGATGATTCTATTATTTTGGGATATTTTGAGGAGGTGTAGGGTTTTGAACATTGGGGAAGTTGGTATCTGGGGTGTTAAGGGAAAATGACAGGTTTGCCAAAGTTTGGACTTGAACGAGATCTTCCTGGAACTTTAATAGTTTTAATTCAAGCTGTGACACATTCTCGTTGGGAACCCGAATACCATGGCCATTAGTGGCCTCTACCCATTTAGTTGTGTTCTCCTTCCTGATGTTGTTCAGATCTTCTATCTTGCTTTTGTTCTTGCTTTTAACAAGACTAAGAGGAGGAGTGGGTAGAGGGCCCCTGGATCTTGTGAAATAAGATGATGATGTCAGAGTGCACAAACTAACCTTTGGGGAGGGGAATAATAAAACAAAACAAAAATTAAACAAAAGGTAATCAAGTTAGTGAGGATTATAAAATGTATTGCGGTATTTAAACACATAGTACATGAATGTAAGTCGTGTCTTAATTTGGGAACCTCTTTGTGCCTGAGGTAGGCCTAGCGATAAATAGACTTGGAGAACTTTTAATGCTAAATGCCTCATTTTATTGATAAAAATAGGCGAATCCCTAAAATGACACTAAATAAGCAAGAAATAAAAGACACTAATGGCCATTGACATTATTACATTCATAGAGCAAAAAAGTAAATTCCTATCTATTTGGTCCCATAAAGACCTTCCCCAGATTACATCCGTGGCTTCGTCGAACATGCTCCCTAATTTACGAAGTCCAAACAATATGCTCCGGCTAGATGTCCAACTTTGGTCCCTTCAGCCTTTTGACAATCTTTAACCCTTTTAAGAAATTTTCTCTCCAGTTCTACTATGCCTCGCTCCAAGTACCCTAGCTTTTTGTTGGCACTGATAGCCATGTCTTTCTATTCCTCGATCCGCTTCTGGTTGGATTCTTGTATCTTGCGGTGTTCGCTCTCGCATTCACGGATCCTTTTGCGTAACTGGTTGTGCTTGAATTGCACCTCGGCCTTTTCATCTATAATTCTGTTACCTCAAACAAACCCTGGCTAGCCCAGACCATCCTAATTGTCTTCCAACCAACCCGAATAGAAAGAGTACAACTGGCATGATATCTGTCCGGCTCGATGGTGTCTTTCCCCATTACGATCTTGCAGTGCAACATGTGTTAGGCTTGGCACTTGTGGGGACTATCATCATTTTAGAAGTCAGTTAAAAATGGCTCATTTTGTTGACCCTGGGTATGACTTGATTCCTACATACTTGCCTTATAACTTGAAGAGGGACGTAAGAGTATTTTCCTCTTAGACTAATCAGTATCAGGAAAGGTGCATCTCTGGATTGGGCTAGGAGCTCCTTTGTCGGAAACCACTTGAACATTCATTGAACATGTTCTTCAGTTAGATTATCAAAGAGCTCAACCCATTCCTTAGCATTCTCAGGCTGAGCGAACATATCGGGGATTTAATTTATTCGCTTTGGGTGGTGGAAAGCGATGTGATCATCCCAGTCCCTTAGCATTCTTAGCTGAATTTCTTATCGGTATTCACCCTTTTGGAGATGCTCTATGAGCCAAAGTTGAAGTAGTAAATTGCAACCTATGAAGTGTTTTCCTCCTTGTTGATGCATCTCTAAGGCTCGATATATGTCTGTAATGATCATGGGTACAATGCTGAATGTATGTCCACCAATCCCCTCCATTAGGGTCTTGGTTACCATAGCCAGCCTAGTATAGATTCTCCCTTTCTTCATTAGAAACACGATCAGACCCTAGAAGCAAAACATAAAGATGAAAACCCTACGATGGATATGTCCTAAGGATGTGATGACAAACTCGTCATGGTAGGTACGGTATGATTTGTTGTGACCGTACCTTTCATTAAGGTATTCAAAAGGAATGTATGATTCTTTTAGGCATACAAATTCGGCATTCTTCTTCAAACCCATCATTTTTAGGAAGCCCTTGCCTGTGCGGTTCTCAGGCATTAGTAAACTCGAGGTTTCTCACACTAGACTGGCTATTCCTCTTATCTCCTCTAGCAAAGGCGTCATTTCGATACCCCTAAAGTGGAATACAGCCATTTCACAATCCCAAAATAAGGTTGCAACTTCTATATCCTATTGTTAGGCTGGATTTCCAGGAGGGATGGTAGATTACCCAGATATTATCTAATGAGATTTTTGTCAATATAGTGCAAATCTTCCCACCAACTTAACAATCTTGGGTGGATGTTGATGACCATGCCGAATCTGGGGACTTCATGCCTTATCTTTCTGCAAGACAAACAAGGTTAGGCACTTACCCCCACCAGAATCGACTATTTAACATCAACAATTAGCATGACACATTTAGTTCTCCAAATAAATGCATAGAACGTGATGATGTCCATTTGGGTTTAGGGAAACCCAGTGGACTTTGGACAAGGCTATCTTAAAGGATCATTATGTGGACAACATAACTGACCCGGCTAGGTTTTACCATGATGCATGCACAATTTAAACAGAGTAAGGTTCCTATGGGGTTTAAGATTGGTACCTTTGACTAGACAACTCAAGGGGAAGGCACGAAACTGTCGACTGCACCGTTGATCGACCAGTTTTACCGCAAATAAGCCTTTCTGAATTTATGGGATAATGATATAGGAAGAGCGCAACAACTTATCAAGCATTGCTATAGTATTTGTTTGGCATGAGTGGAGTATGATGTTGAGCATGATTATGCAATAATTAAATGCATGTTGATAAGTATTTGCACGTTAAGAAAGTGATAAATACAATAGTTTCATAATTTAAAGCAGCAGTTAAAGGAAAGAAACAAGGAAGATATGTTAGTTTTGCTTTCGAAGAAGAAATTAATTGCTTAAAGAAATTAAACAAGCAACTACACATAGGAGGGGGTAAAAATTTCACAAAAAGGGTATAAAATGGTAAAAGCCTAAAAATCCCCAGCAGATCGCCATGCTGTCGTGCCCCCTTTTTTTTCCTTTCCTTGCAGAGGGAATCGGGTTTATGACATTTTGGTATGGGACAACTCTTTCCTTTCGGGAAAGGGGTTTGCATTTTTTGAAGAGTCGCCACCTAACAATTTAAGGTGCATTAGGACACCTATAAAGTTCATCTATAACTATGTTTGGTAACCAGAGGTAGGGTAAGGGCTTGAAATTATCCTAAGGGGATGGTGTTAGGCACCCCTCAGGATCCACTAGTGTGGTTCCCGGCCAGACAGTTTTTGTGAATTTGTACAAGTAGCAAATAAGCAAATAAGACTCTAATAGTAGGGGATTTAAGTTTGAATACACAAATGTTTGAAAATAATTAGCGAAATGCAAAATTAGAAAAGAATTACAATCTTAAGCATGCTTATGAATGTAAAGAGGGGTGTCCTAGTTTTTTTTGTAATATGGATCACATCAGTACAATGCCCGGTAATCACTCCTCAAAAAAGGGGCTACACGTGGCATTAGCATGCCGTTCATCATATCTATATCTACCCTTTCCCGCCCCATGAAGGTAATTAAAGCGAGGGTTGGTTTCGACCTTTATTGCATGTTGTTACCCGTCCCTTCCAATCAGTCCCGAAAGAATTTAGGACTCCTATCCTACAAGAAGGAGGTTCTAGGCAGACCCTCAGGTTTAACGACAAAATACTAAGCGACAAACAAAAACATATAGGACTGCATTTAAGGGGAAAACACAGAAGCAAGTAGAAGGCTTAGGTATACCTCCACAAATAATGCACGCAGACAGCGTGACTAATGCACAACTAGGGTCCACATTCAGATCTTAACAAAGTTTTAAGGTGCTAACAGTGAATCAGATTTACCGCATGACCCAGAAAAGAAGTCCGAATCAGGCTCGCCTACTGATTTTAATAGTTGATAATTAAATACTGACTGTAGAGACAGTTCTGGTTTTATTTAAAAGTGATTACCTAAGGCTTTCCTAAGTGTAAAATAGTATGCAGAAATTATTCAGAATTATTAAAAGATAGCTTGGAAATTATTTTACCCTATGAGCATGTTGTTCTATTTGATACTAATGTAGAAATTACTACCAGTTATTTTAAAACGGGATAATCAAGTGTAAAGCTATTTTTATATCTTTTATAATCAGCAGTTTAGACTAAGTGTGAATGCAAGTACGAATAAGATCCTAAAACAGGGCATCTAAAATGCCTGTATAAGACTCATGATGCAGAATTTCTAGAGCAGGATTTTTAAATTCATATGGCAGGATTGTAGAATTTCCTAAGAGTAGGATTTCTAAATGCATATGGCACGATTGTAGAATTTCCTAAGAGCAGGATTTCTAAATGCGTATGGCAGCCTGGAACAAAATGGTAAAGTGCTAATTATTAGCAGATTTTACACATGATTTTGTAAGGGTGCACACGCTGAAATAATAAACATGGGATCCTAAGAGCATGATTTGTAATGCGCAATTAGGAATATAGACATAATAACATGTTTCTACCCTCTATATAGCATGCATATTTATCCCCATCCTTTTCACTAGCCAGCCCAAATACATGTTTACAACAAGTTATTATAGACCAACAATAAAAGGAATTACATAAGTAGCAATGAAAATAAGAAGCTACACTATAGGAAGCCTGATTAGGACTTCCTCCCTGAGTTATGTAATAAACCATTTCAAGTACCAAGATTTGCTCCAAAATCTTTCTCATATCCGGGTATGTCAGAGTTCTCTAAGGATCTTGAGGGGTCCCGGGCAGTGCTCACACCCAGATTGCATAGCCAAGATAGAGTAAGTGCAGTGTGGAAAGGTCAGCTTTTATGTGTCCAAGTTTAGAGGGAGCTCAAGGGTCCCAAGGCAAGGCTCACACAAAAGGGGCAGAACCTAGTGGTCTAGGAATAGAGTAGGAGTGCTTGACATAGATTTAGAAGAGTTTAGTAGGAAAACAGTTTTGAAAACAGTCATGTTTGAGGTGAGTTTGCAAAAGACAACAGAATAGTTTTTTTTTAAAAGTAGAAGGGAATAGGAGCAAGAATAACTTGGAACAAGACATCACACATAGAACAGTATCATTTCAACATTCACAAGCAGGGAAGTAAGGGGTTGGGGACATAGAGAACACAAATCAGAAACACATAAACATGAAGATGTCTATAGACCAGTAAGTATAAAGAACAAGTAGAGACTGACTGGCCATTAGAACACAAACAATTACTCTAAAGAGTTAACAAGGGAATCATGCTTAAAATTAGAATTATAATAAGAGATAGGGACATGGTACGGAAGTAATCATGCAGGGTTCTATTACACATAACTAGTCATGACTTAGAATTAATCAAGTATGTTGGGGACAGACTAGTCGAGGAACCTCAATAGGAGCTCAATAGACATGCTGATTACATTTGAATAAGAGAAGACAGAACTTAAGCATGCTGAATAAAGCAGTAAACCAAGATGGGTAATTAATTAACATGAGCTATTAAGTCAGTACAAAAAGAGATTAGGATTGACAAACAATGGAGCATATAGAGTTGAGTTTTAGAATTGAACAAAGAACATACCAGTTAAGGAAGCGAAGTGCAGAAAAAGTAAATAAAGTAGAGTTCCATAGTCTAGCCTTGGCTTTCAGCCGGCTAGACAAGCAATATCACAAGTAGTAGAAAAGAAGAGAGAGTTTTGAGTGTGTATGCGTGTGTTCTGAACTATCATTCGTGTCTTAAGACTGTAGAAGAGAGTCATTTATATAGTAGTTTGAAAACTAGTTTAAATAAGGCAAGAATCAATTCTTCAGTAATTATAGAACTCAGTATAAAAATTGATTTGAATCTCCCTTTGATTAAGGGAGTCAGTGTGAATGATAAAGAGAAGGTGGAAAGTATAGAAAGAAATCATACATGACTGGAATATAATAAATAAGGAAAGATCTCAAAATAATACCAGTATAGAATAGGTAATTAAGGCTATATTCAGAAGGTTTTCAAACTAAGGAAACAATTAGAAGTAATGCAGACATGGCAAGGAGAATTAATTAAGGTAAGAAACTAATCAAATCAAGTGGAAAGGTAGGGGTCGAGATTCAGTAGCGTAGAGTAGGACCAAATTCATAAAGCCCTGATTAAGGACACAACTTAGTAGAAAAATAAGTATCATAGCAAAAATAAGGTAAGGAAATCAATTAGCTTAACAAACGAGGAAAAGCTTTTCGAGTTTTTGAAAGAAAATTTTCAATCACCATAGATTAAGGAAACCAGACTTGATCAAAAGGGAGTCATGACTGTATACTTTTAATATATAGAAATAGAGGAAGCCCACAGATGTCGCAAGAAAACATATTTGAAACATAGTCACAGAAAGAAGCAAAGGATGAACAGACAAAGCGAACACAGTCATGCAAAAGTGACATAAGTAGGCTAAAGATTCAGGAAAACATATTCAAAGCAGGGTAATCTCTGGACTCAAGAAGCAGGCTAACAAACAGACACGGAGCAAAGAAAGCATGCTAACACTTAGAGAGGCAAAGTAAGGAAAATTACCGAAACAAAGTAAAGAAAATCTTAAAAGAAAGGGCTTTTTAACATAGTCAAGTTAAAAGTAGTAAGAGCACAAAATCGATCAAAACAAACAAGGGAAAGGGTTTACTCATAACAAAATCAGTTAGAATATGTGTAAAAGAACTTTGAGAAACCCTAGTTTTAAAAAAGAATGACTGAAATTGAAATAGTTAGTTAAAATAGGAGATTTTTTTAGAGAAAAAAGCTTGATAATACTTGAATCATCTCAGATCTAGAAAGATCTAAGCAGAATCGAACAATAGTGACTTTAGGGTTTCAAAAAATAGTAAACATGAAGAAAAGAATCGGTTAAAAACTCATAAATACATCTAGATCTAAGACAAATCTAAAGAAGATTGAAAAATCTCAAGAGCTAGGGTTTCAGAGAACCCAAAGAAGATGAGAGAACATTAGATCATTACCGATTTTAGCTGAAAAAGCCATGGATCCTACTCGAACGGCTATAGATGGTCGGAAAGTAGCATAAAATACCATGGATAGAGGTTGAAAAAGATCTAGACTAGATCTTTTCGAGATCTTTCCACGAAATTCCAAAAACGGGCAACCAGGAGACGTAGGAGATAAGTATACGTCTCGAACAGCCATGGGAACCCATGGATTGAGTGAGGATCGAAGGGATTGGGGTTAGTTTGGCTGGCGGCTAGGGTTAGATTTAGGTCTCAGAGAGAATTGGAGAGGAATGCATTCAAAGGCGGCTCAAATGAAAAAATAAGGTAGGGTTTTGGTGGGTCGTTGGGTTAAAAAAGGTAAAGGGAAATAGGGGCCGTTGATCTTAGAGATCAACAGCCAGGATAAGAAAGGTAGGTAGGGTTCCAGGTTTGGGCGTGGGAAAAAAGGGTGCGGGTTGGTTTTCAATTAAATTTGGGCTGGGAAATTTGGGTCCAATTTTGGGCTACAATTGAAAGCCAATTTGGCTATATTTTAAATAGCCATTTTTTTCTATTTAATTATGAAAATAGTAAATAATTTTGTAAACTAATTTAAAGGTCTAAAATGATTTATAATACATAATTGATAATTTTAAAATACAGGATCCAATTTTTATGCGTATAAAACATAATTAAATCTTAAAATGGCTAATATTGCAATTATGTGCAATTTAGCTATAAAAATACTAAATATAATTGTAAATATATGTAAAAATTAAATTAGCCATATTTTGTCATAAATATAGAAATCCAATTGAATTATTATCAATATAATAATCTTAAAAATAATTATTTGTGATTTTGTGGATAAAAAGGGAGAAAATAAACCGGTTTGAACCTTTAAAATTATGAAAAAATAATAAAACCTTTGGACATGTGTGTATGTGTAGACACACACACACACACACACACACACTATTTGAAGGTATTTTGCATATTGAAAATATATAGGAAAAAAATTATATATCAATAACTTGTAGAGTTTATCTTGGCATGATCTTCCTCGATCACTGATTTCGAGAGTTGAACGTTCTCCGAGACCCCAGATTTGCAAGTGCATCGGCCTCACTATTTTTTTCTCAGGGTACATGCGGTAAAGTCCATTCTTTGAAATGATGCAAAGTTACCTGCAACTTATCCAAATAGTTTTGCATTCCATCCTACCGAACTTCGAAAGTGTTGTTCATTTGGTTCACCATAAGTAAAGAGTCACACTTGGATTCAATGACTACCACTTCCAAGCCTCTAGGTAGCTCAAGACCTGCAATTATAGCCTCATACTCGGGCTCATTGTTAGTTAATATAGAAGTTTTGATAGACTGCTTAATAGTGCTACCTGTGGGTGGCTTCAGAATGACACCTAATCTGAACCCCTTCACATTCGAAGCACCGTCTGTGAAAAGGGTACACACCCCCGATGATGTTTCTGATTTTAATAAAAGTTCCTTTTCATCATCGGGTACGAGGGTTAGCATGAAATAGGCCACGAAGTCTGTCAAAATTTGGAAGTTGATGTCCGTTCGAGGTTGTTACTGGATATCATACCCACCGAGTTAGATGGCCCATTTGGCCAGTCAACCTGATAGTTTGGGCTTGTGCAAAACATTACGAAGTGGGTAAGTGGTTGATACGCATATGAGGTGACATTGGAAGTATGGTTTTAACTTTCTAGAAACCCTTATCAGTGCAAGTGCTAATTTCTCTAAGTGCAGATACCTAGTTTCTGCTTCTCTTAAGGTTCGACTTACATAATAAACGTGAAATTGCATCCCGAACTAGGGCACCAATTACCGCTATTTTCGATACTGCCAATTACAAGTAGAGTTTCTCATTTGCCTTTGGCACGTAAAGCAGTGGTGGTCTTGATAGGTATCGCTTTAATTCCTCTAATGCTTGTTGGCAATTTGGGGTCCAGGTAAAATCATTCTTCTTTTTAAGCAAAGATAAAAAAATGTGGCTTCGATTCGATAACCTTGAATCGGCCTAAAGCAGCTATCCGTCAAGTTAGCCTTTGCACAAACTTTACATTGTCCACGGCGGTGATGTCTTTGATGGCCTTGATTTTATCGGAATTGATCTTGATTCCCCGGTTCGACACCATAAAGCCTAGGAATTGCCTGAACTGACCCTGAAAGCACATTTCTCGGGGTTCAGCTTCATGTTATATCTCCTCCAAATCTCAAACATTTCGTACAAATAAGCCAAATGGTCATCTGCGTGCAGGGACTTAACTAGAATGTCATTGATATAAATTTCCATTAACTTACCTATTTGTTCTTCAAATATTTTAGTTACTGGCCGTTGGTAAGTAACTCCTGTATTTTTTAGCCCGAAGGGCATCACGTTATAACAGTATGTTCCATACTTAGTAATAAATGAAGTCTTTTCCTGGTCTTCTGGGTTCATTTGAATTTGGTTATCCCATAATAGGCATCGAGAAAGGTAAGGTTCTCATAGACAACCGTGGCGTCGATCATGCGATCGATGTTCGGAAGTGGAAAAGAATCTTTGGGGTATGTCCTGTTTAAATCCTTATAGTCTACACACATTCTAAGTTTGTTCACTTTTTAGGGACTACGACTACATTGGCTAGCCATTTGGGATATTTTACTTCCCGAATGGACCTATTTTGAGAATTTTAGTCACCTCATCCTTTATTTTACCAGTTTTGCTGTACTGGGGCCTTCTCTTTTGTTTCACTGGTTTGAACCTGGGGTCAAGGCTTAGCCAATGCATCGTTATCTCCGGTGGAATCCCTGTCATATCTAAATGGGACCAAGCAAAATAATCCATTATATCAATAAGAAATTGAATAAGCTTTTTCCTAAGTTCGGGGGTTAACCCCGTTCTCAGGTATACCTTTTGCTTGGGCAAATGCTCGATCAATATAACCTGTTCCAACTCTTTGGCTGTTGATTTGGTGGAATCGAAGTCTTCGGGAACAATAAAGGTTCGAGGGGTCAGAAAATATTCTTTTTCTTCCTCTATCTCCTATTTTTTCGCTTCGGTTGAAGCTGGTAGTTGTGATTCTTATTTGTCTTCCTGCGTACCTTTGATGCTTGACTTTTATAAAGTTGATAGTGTTGATATCGGTGTTGCCCTCGATTACGTGGAAATTGTATCTTGATTGGTTCTAGCTACGTTCACTGGTAAAGTAATATCCCTTTTAGTTGTTTCACTAGCCATGTTAAAGCCGTTTAAGACCCAAGTTGTGGGCACTATTTGATCTTCTAGGCCATTTCACGCTTAACTTGAACTTTATTTAATAATATAGAAATTACCATAGCATCATTGTGTGGCTGAGAAATGCTTTCTACTTCTACGTCGTCGAAAGGAGCCTTCGGGCACATAATCTCGGGTTCATTTTTCCCTAGTGATTGATACCTTAGTGCGTTTGAATATGTGTCCCTATGGGACATCGATCCCACCGACGATCATATGAATGACATGTTGGGGTTCCTACTGTTCATTTTTCCTGGTAGCGTCTCTTTCCCTGAAATGATTCTTAGCTCGATCGCTGAGGAACTCTCGAAGGTGACACTCATTGAATATATGGGCTACCTCTTCCCTTAGTTGCCTGTAATCCTTGGTTTTGTGACCATGTGTGCCATGGCACTTGCACATCAAATTTGGCTTTCTTTGGGAAGAGTCGGTCTATATGGGTCTGGGCCACCTGATATCTTTGATCCTGCCAATTTCCGATACAATGCCCGATGCGTCGATGATGAAGTTATACTCTGATAAACGAGGTGCCTCCACCGGATCGGCATGCTTATCAAAACCACATTTGCTCATTAGTCGCTGAGAATTCTGCCCCCGATTGCTTCTTCGATCATTCTGAGAGGGATTGCATCTTGAACCATTGTTCCTTCGATCCATGGTATATGCTTGATATCATTCTCTGTTCGACCTTGGCTCCCTGTCGACGTCTCTCGAGGTTTTAACTGCCAACCTATTTGGGTGTACTGAACCGGAAGGGCTCCTATTTTGTCGTCCTCGACCCTGATCTTCGATTGATATTGATTGTGCACATCTTCCCATGTTACAGCTGGATACTCAACCAAATTTTGTTTTAACTACCGTAAATCTATTGATCTCCGCTCGTTCAAACCTTGGGTGAAAGCTTTAACGGCTCAATCATCTGTGACCAGTGGCAATTCCATTTGAAATCAGGATAACTCCTTCAACATTTCATTATCCCTTTGTCTTATCTTAAAAACGTCTAATTTTCTTGTTGCAACCTCTATGGCCCCGACGTGTGCCTTCACGAAAGAGTCTACTAACATGGCAAGTGAGTCGATGGAATTTGTTGGCAGGTTGTGATACCAAATCATTGCTCCGTTTGAGAAAGTCGCCCTAAATTTTTTCAACAAAACGGACACGATCTCATCATTATCTAAATCATTTCCTTTAATGCCACATATCTACAAAGTGATGTGTTAATTAGGATAAGTGGTCTTGCGGCATTTAGGTATATCCGGCATATAGAACATCTTAGGAATGGGCTTCGAAGCCTTACTCTGAGGATAAGGTTTTTGCATGAACTTTTTTGAATCGAATCCCTTTAAGATCAGGGGTGCCCCCCGTATCTGATCAACTCCGGAGTTCTATGTTTCTACCTTTTTATTATTATCTTAAATTTTCTTCTCCCCCATCTCAATTCTTTTGGTTAGCTCTTCGAGCATTTTTGTCGATGCCCCCTTTTCAAAGTGGAGAAATTGGGTTTACGACATTATGGACAAAACAACTCTTTTCCCTTTTGAGGAAGCGGGTTACGGAGTTTGAAGAGTCGCCACCTAATGATTATAGTGCATTAGGACACTTCAAAGAAAAGGAAAGATTTTTTGAAAGAAAACTAGAGTTCGGGTAAGGGCTTGAGATTATCTCGAGGGGAAGGTATTAGGCACCCCTCAAGATCTACTAGTGTGGTTCCCAGCCGTGCTTAGTTGTCACTTTAAAAAGAGTGGTAATAAACAAGCAAAATTTGCACATAGGAAGTATAAACAAGTTGAAAATTTTGTAAGAAAGAAGGCACAAGTGATTTTGAAAAGAGAAAGCTTAGTTGAAGAAAACATTAATTTGGGAAAACATCAATAAATAAAGAAAAAGACAAGGGGTCCTAGGGTTAAACATAATATGGATCACTTTGGTGCAATACCCAGCAATCATTCTCACACGAGATATTAGCGCACCGATCATCATATCCATATTCTATCCTTCCCGCCCCGTAGAGGTTATTTAAACATGTGCATTAGTCACGAGTGCTTATCGCGTGCTATTACCCGTCCCATCCTATAGGTCCTAGAGGGTCTTTTAGGACCACTATTCCTATAAGGTGAGGACTAGGTTGAACCCTTAAGTTTAAAGGCAAAAATAATAAGCGACATACAAAAGCAAGTAGGACTTCATATAAGGGATCACGTAAAGGCATGTAAAAGGCTCAAATACCCCTCCACGAATAGACATACAATAAGCATGCCTCAATCACATTTAAGGTCTAAGGGAGTGACAGTTTAAAATCTGGAATATTCGAAAATAGATTAGCATAGAAGCTGAAAGTTTGGGCAGAATTTGGCAGGAGAGTTGGAAAAAACTGAAGGTGAAGCAGTAAAATACGTATCATTCAGGAATAGAAGAAAATAGTTTTTTCAAACACAGTTAAGACCATATACGTATGCAGTACCCTACGAACAGGAGAACAATTTTCGACAGGTAGGGTAGAAAACGTATAGCACCAGAGAAAGAGGAGTAAATACATTAGTATTAAACACATTCACAGAAGACGTTTAAAAGCACAGTACTCTGCTCGTTTTTAAAAATAGTAGTTTAGTTTCAGACTGAAAAATAACATATAGCGGGACGTAAAAGTTATTCAGGATTGCAAAAAGAAAGAGAG
>MU767964.1:96093-113155 GCA_026770625.1 Nicotiana glauca
TAGGACTTCATATAAGGGATCAAGTAAAGGTATGTAAAAGGCTCAAATACCCCTCCACGAATAGACATACAATTAGAACGCCTCAATCACATTTAAGGTCTAAGGGAGTGACAGTTTAAAATCTGGAATATTCGAAAATAGATTAGCATAGAAGCTGAAAATTTGGGCAGAATTTGGCAGGAGAGTTGGAAAAAACTGAAGGTGAAGCAGTAAAATACGTATCATTTAGGAATAGAAGAAAATAGTTTTTTCAAACACAGTTAAGACCATATACGTATGTAGTACCCTGCGAATAGGAGAACAATTTTCGACAGGTAGGGTAGAAAACGTATAGCACCAGAGAAAGAGGAGTAAATACATTAGTATTAAACACATTCACAGAAGACGTTTAAAAGCACAGTACTCTGCTCTTTTTTAAAAATAGTAGTTTAGTTTCAGACTGAAAAATAACATATAGCGGGACGTAAAAGTTATTCAGGATTGCAAAAAGAAAGAGAGGATATTGAATATATTAGTGTAAAAAATATAGCCTTTGAAAATTATAGAGGTCGTAATAAGTTTTTAGGGAAAACAGTAGTCCAGTCTTGGACTGGAAAAGTAACTTGGTTGAAAACATATAGGTGAAAAAGTAAGACAGGAATTTAGTAGTAAAACCAAACGGACTTCAGGGAGGCAAACAAGTTTGGGCAACTTAAAGAGGTCGAATGGCTTAGACTTAAGACGATTAATCAATTTTATCCGGCCTAAGGCTTGCCTAGGCGTTATAACAGAAAGCGGACATGCACATCATTTTTTAGTTTTAGAGAAAACCCGTTAACCAGCCTGATGTGATTGAATAACTAATGAGATGGCCAAAACATTGCAAGTGGACTCCTAATTGCATGATATCTAATGCACGTAATAGTCCGAAGACATGATATCTAAATGCAGTAGTAGAGCTTTTAATCGTCAACTGATTATGGTTATGAAAAATAACAGACTGAAAGCAAAGGAACCTAGGAGCAGGATTTCTATATGTAAAATGCATGCCTTATACATGATTTCTATTGAATGAATAGGTAAATAAAATCCTATAGACACGTTCTCTACCCGTACCATTAAATAAACATGCATAACCCTCCCCAATTTCACTATAAAACCCCATTGTTCTTTACAAGCTATTACAGATCAAGTAATTAAATTACAGTAGTGAAGAGTAAAATAAGAAGTTATTCTATAGGGAGCCTTCAGCCAGGCCCAAATCTCCAACCTCACTCCTTTCGAATTTCACAGCCTTTACCAAGAGTTTGGGTGTGGCAAAGTTACCTAGGGGTCCTTTGGGACCCTGGCCAATACCAGGCACCCAAGACAAATCATCATTGACAAGTGCAAGTGTGGAATTGCCAGCCTTGTGCATCAAAGTTCAGTGGGTACTCAAGATACCCAAAGCAATGCTTGCACTAAGGGGGCAGAACCTAAATTCTAAGAGTAGTGTGATTGTGATGGAATTTGAAGGAGTTGAGTTGGAAAAGGTTTTACATGAAGGACAGTTTGAGAAAACAGTAGTGGAAGAGTGAAAGAGTCCTTTTAAAATCAATTGAAGGCCAGTTTTGAAAACAAAGGGTCACACAAACAAGGGCAAAGGTAAAGGGAACAAATAGCTCACAAGCAAGAAAACCAGTTACACATGTATAACACATCAAAGAAAAGTTCATGCTTCAAATTAGGAGTCTAGTTCTTACAGCACCAGACACCAAACAAAATCAACCTCAGGAAGAGGTTTTAGGGATATGGAGTAGCCAAGAGGATCCTGAACACATGCTAGTAGTGTACAGGAGTAAGGAGAAACATGCATTGGGGTAGGAAAAGGGGTAATGGACATGCCAGGTTAAGCTAGGCCTACTAATTAACACAGATACATACTAGTTACAGGAGGAACAACAGAACTATAAGTAGAAGCACATAAGGAACAAAAGAAAGTGCAGCACCAATAGAAGCATATTGTTTTGAGGCTGTAATTTAAATAGGATACATACCAGTTGAAAATAATGTATCACAGAGCAATAGCGCGCAGAGAGTATGCAGTGAAAAGGGCAGCAGTAAGCAAAGAAGTGAGCAGCATATAGACCAAAGCAAGAAACACAGTAGAGGCCAGCAGGGTGGTAAAAGTGACCAGGATCACTCAATCTTGGCTTTCAGCCAATTGAGTAATTAACATTCAACAGGAAAGTGAAAGAAGTTGTGTAGAAACAATAGAGAGCACCAAATATGTTTGTGTGAAAGAGAGAGAGTTCGGAGTAATGAGTTTATTCGTGTCTGTGTGTGTGTGTTAAGTGAGAAAAGAAGAGTAATACTTATAGTTTTTGAAAACAGTAGAGAATAGGGCATAATTATAGAAGCAGCACCCAATTAAATCAATCACAGGTCCTAATTTCCTTAAATCAGGGACTCATGATTCGAATAGGAGTACAGATTATCAGGTAAGGAAAGAATCAGTCAGATGACTGATTATACCATAATAAGAGCAGTAAGCATGGAGCATGTAATAAAGGCTAGGTACACAATGCTTAAAACAAGGAAAATATATGCAGAATAATTGGAAATGTACTTAAGTGCCCAAGTATGGTAACCATATAAATTAACACTGAAAAATCATTCAGAGAATCACGGACAAAACCAAAAGTAGAGGGAATCAATACCAATTAGAGAAAGCAACTCACAAATAAGGAAATAATTCAAAATTAGTGTAAGAACCCTTAAGGAGAACACATGCAAATCAGGGATTCAAAGAGATACTCGGAATTAGCAGAATATTCCGTAAAGGGGAGCATTTAAACTTATTTAAACACAATAGTCTCAAAATTAAGAACCCTGGGTAAGAAATCACATAAAACAGCAGGGAGTCGGAACCCTAGAAAAGGTCTAAAGCATGGAACTCAGAAACAAACAGGTTGATAATATAACCAAACACATAATCATAGGAATAATCACATAACATTCAAAGAAACAGAAGGTGTAGCGATTTTGGAAGGGGTCGAAAAACCCTAGTTTTGAAAAGAGGAACAAGAGCGTTTAAACTTGAGCCAATCAAAGATGCCGAGTGACAAATAGTGTAAAACACAAAGATTAAAGCAGAAATCGTTTAAAAGACATGGATTAAAAATTAGGGTTTGTAATAAAATCAGTGAGATGAGAAACCTGGCCGTGAAACTTGCTAATAACGACATTTAAAGCATCATCGGACCAAAACCCACCAGAGAAAGGCTGGAGATAGCCAAGCGAGGTTTCCAGGGACCGCCTTTCATGGTGGAAGCTTCAGAAACGACGAGATAAGGTCCCATGGCGATTAAAGGTCGAGAGGAGTAAGACCGGAGTTGGCGGAGAGGTGATGAAACCCATCGGAGAAGAAATAAAGAACCAGAAGGTTCTAGAGAGAAGGGAGAGAGACCGGTCTTTGAGAGAATGAGGGGTCGGGGGGGTAGGCTAGGCTTTAATTTAGGTAACATAATCTGGATCGTTGATCTCATTTGATCAACGGCTCAGATTGAATCAAGGCTGGGTCGGGCTAACGGGTCAGGTCCAAATTGGAATGTGGGTTGGCTGAATTGGGTTTAAAATTGGGGTGAATTGAGGCTAAAATTGAAATAGAAATGGGCCTTCTTAAATAGCCACTTTCTCCCCTTTTTAAATTAATTAAAATAGTTAAAATAATTTAAAAACAAATTAAAAACAATAAACTAGTTAATAATATATAAACAATAATCTAAAAATATTAGGAATAATTTTACAATCACAAAATACAATTAATTACAAAATAGGCTACAATTGTAATTATATACGATTTGGCTTAAAAAATGCAAAATAAATTTGTGAAAATATGAAAAAATCATATTAATTATGTTTTGATATAAATATGAGTATAAAATAAGTTATTCACCAAAAATATAATTTTTGGGAATAATTTTGGGATTTTTGTGGTATTAAAATAGACGATAAATTGGTTTTAAAAATCGTTAAAATACCAAAATTCATGGGTGTGCTCATATATGCACATGTACGCTATTTTGGAAGTATCTTGGGGTATAAGAAATACATAGGAAAAAATTGAGTATCAACAATTTTCATAATTGAATGATCAGTCCTGATTCGTTACCATTTTTCTGGCACTGGCTCGGCACGGCGAGTGATTTCAGGCTTGATAACACTTGGAGTCCTATGTTGATTTTCCAATTGAGAAATAGCAGCCTGTTGAGCATGTAGCTCAACAAGGCCAAGTCAACCCTCGAATATTACTTAAAGGCTAACTCCCCCGTCTTCTCTGCCCTATGTACCTTGGCCATCAGATCGACCTTCCCTATGTACACTCCTTTTGAGGTCCGTGGATAGGTCCGTATTTAGATCAACATGCAAACTGATGTCAACTGGATCGACGGTCGATACTCCCCTGAGATTAGCGGGTGGCACCCCAGCTCCTGGGTGATTACATTATTGTTTTCCCTGTTAAATCGAAGAACATCATGACCATGTATGGGTGCATTTTGTGAGTCTGACATGCTTTAACCTGAGAGCAGAATTAGCATTGAAACAATCACTATTATCCTTAGCCCCACGGTGGGCGCTGAATTGTTTACCCTAAAATTCGAGTAACAATTAAACTTGTATTGTGGTTTTAGGATATGTGATTTAATTCAATGCCAATTGATAAAAATGGAATGAAATAGATAAATTAAAGGATAAAGTCAATCAAACCAGTGTGTAAGCTAAATTTCGACCTCGAGCTGTGACAGTATCGAAGTATGATAATTGGAAGAACAAATGAATAAAGAAATATGATGAGCAATGAATAAAATAGCAAGAGAATAGCAAGCGTATAATTTTTTATCAATGAGCAATGATCAATGTGTTACAAATGGATGGGATCCCCACTTTGTATAATAGGGGAGTCCTAAATAAGGTACACTTTCAATTATAGTAGAAAACCATATTTGACAACTATTTAACCGCTGAAAACCAATCCATTCTGAAATTTATGCCATGATCTCCGGTCCGTTATGGGTATCGCGCTTTTTCCGTTATTGACTCATATCAGCATCACCTCGAAACATGCCTTCTTCTGACCTCGGTAAGTGTTATTGACAATGACCTTGGAAAGGAACTTTGATCCCGAGCTCGATGTTCTGATTTTTCGACGTGGTATCAATTTTTCCATCGAAGACCAAAATCAGGTAGCCCTGATTTCCATCGTATACAGGTATGTTGTAGTCCAGAATCACAAAATAAAATCTATATTAATATAGTATTTTAGAACATTTTACTTTCCATAAAACCAACTTAAATATGCAGAGGATAATCACATAGGAATATTGTAACGACACGACCGACCATTTTGTGTATTTGTGCCCCACTTTCCCTTTTTATGCTTCACACATTTGTATTTATAATTTTATAACTTGTGAGGTTAATTAGTTGTGTTCCAGGAATCTTTTGGATTGATTTAAACCTTTGGCTTCATGGATTTGAAGCCTAGGTATAAAGTGTTAACCAACTTTTACTTTTCTAAAAACAACTCTGGAATGGTGTTTTAATTGCTCTGATAGGTTTGTATCATAATTTTGGACTTGGGCATATGCCCAGAATCGAATTCGAAGGTTTCTAGGTTGATTTCACTTGTCTGACTGAAAATTGGCAGTTTGAGGTTTAGAAGGTTTTCCAAATTTGACCGTAGGTTGACTTTTGGCTATCATATTTGAAATTTTATTTTGGAATTGGAATAGGTATTCTTCGCTACTTTGAACTTCTCGTCAAAATTTGGTGTCAATCAGAGTTGGAATGATAGGATTCAGATGCTTGGTTGCAATTCTAAAAGTTCTTTTAACTTTTTTTAAAAATTCATGCGTGCTGATATACGATTCATAGTTCTAGATATTATTTTTTTTTGATCATGTGAGCGAGTTCATATGATATCTTTAGCCTTGTTTGGATGGTTGGTTTAGATCCTCGGGGCCTCGGGTGACTTCCAGTGCGCTACAAAATGGTTTTGGAGTGAAACAGGACTGCTGGTGTGCTGATGCCTCTAGTGTCGCAATTGTGAACACCAAAATTGCAATTGCGGAGTGACCAGGGGAGGTCATACGTTGCAAATGCGACTTTCCCCTTCGCATTTTCAAAGAAAGTGCATGACTGGTTGGGTCGGATTTGCGACCATTTGGTCATTTTTGTGAACAAGGCAGCTTCACAATTGCGAAGCCTTTATCCCAATTATGATAGCTGAAGAGGCTTTTAGGTTAGCAATTGTGATCCCGATTCTGTAATTGTGAGATACGAACTCAAGGTTGCATTTGGCTAGGAGTCGAGATTTAGGTCTCATTTTTCATATCTTAGAACCCTAGCTCGGTAGAAGGCGGCTTGAAGATTGGACTTTCACCTACGATAAATGGGTAAGTATTTTTAATCAATTTTTAACTATATTTTATGATTATATATTATTAAAATCAAATATATGAGAATCAAAGAGGAAATTTTGGAATTTTTATCAAATCTTTGAAAAGTGAAAATGTGGGTTTTTAGAGTTGATTTGGACTTAGATTTGAAAATAAAATATATATGTGGACTTGCAGGGTTATGGGCAGACAGAATCTACCCTTGGACCTAGGTTTGACCTGGCGAGCCCGCTGTTGACTTTTGTTGACTTTTTAAGAATGTGTAAACATCGTAGCTTTATCTATTATAATTGGTTTCTTTTGCATTGTTTGATTTTATTAGGTCATTTTTTGTTAGAATTGAGCCGCGTGGAGGTGATTTTTAAGCGAAAAGTAATTTTTGAGGGTTGACTTGGCCTAGTTGAGGTAAGTATCTTGCTTAACTTTGTGGGGGGAGGGGGGAGGGGGGAACTGCCCCTTAGGATTCGGGTTTGATTATACTATTTGATTATGTGAAAGACGTGTACATGAGGTGATAAGTGTGCACGCGTCTTATATATGGTAATATGACCGGTTTAGACTCTTGGTTTCTTTCACATATTTAATTGGAAATTGTAATATCGTGTTATATATTCCATTGTTAAATTGCTCTTACATGCTTTGCTTGATGTTGTTATCACGTGCTTTATCTTTTATTGTCAAACATGCTCTTATATGCCTTAATTGATTTTGTTTTCTCTCTTATTGTCATGTGCCTTTATTTGTTGAGTAATTCTCAAATGAAGTTGTTATCTCATAATGTCTCTTCGTGTTGAACTGTTCTCATGCATTTAGACATAGTTTCTATTTCATACTATATTTTTCGTCGTTAAGCTTTTGTCATACAATTGAGTTGGAAGTTGTCTTTTCGTGGGAATACCTTCATTTAGAGCAATTGAAGTTGAAGTTATGAAAGCCTTTTGTATACGGTAAAATCAAAGGGTCCAATTTTCCATCGTTACGACGTCTCGAAAGTTCAAAACCACGATTGAGTTTCATCCTCGAGGGAAATCAACGCTCGACCTCGAAATAGTACGGACCGACAGTGATGGAGAGAAAGTGGGGAGTTCCCAAGACGTGTAGCTAGAGCCGACAAAGTCTGTTAGGCTAGTCTAAGCCCGCATCATGGCATTAACTAGTTGTCCCATCTCCATATCTTTGTAATAAATATATTTGTACTATTTTGGGATTTTTCCTCATATATAAAGGGGATACCTTGTCATTTTGTAAACATATGTTGCTCAATACTAAATACACAAGAATATTTTTTTCTCTCTCTAATATATTCTCTTGATCTCATTACTTTATTTATTGCTTATATTTGTTGTGTTCTATTTATTGTTCTTCACTTATTGCTCATTATTGGCCATAAAGACCCGTAATTGATTTATTGTAACTGTTAGTCGCCCCTCGATAGTTCCAACTGAGTATCAGACACGACCCTGAGGCCCTCGAATAGGCAAGCTCGAGGCCCCGTTTATTAATCATTCGGTTTGGTTATCACCTTGCTCTCAAGCTCTTATCTCGTTTCTAAGTCTTTCACATAGTATCAACTTCTTAACAACTTGCATAAAAATAGATCCCGTATTTTTTGAACCACTAAATCAAATTTAATTATTATTACCATTTTCAAAGTAAATAGTTTGGTGCCCATCGTGGGACTAAAAATAATAGTAATTATTTTCTTGCTAGTTTTAATACACAACGCAAGTTATCTTTCACACTTCTTCTTGCCTAAGATCTTTCATTTCAGGTCAAATTATCTGACTCGGTGAACAACAATCTTGAGAAACACGGAGAAATTGGTATGGATATTCCATGTGTTGATGTACCACCAAGAAACCTTGAGAGCGCACCAGGACCAATTCTAGTGGACGCGGTCTAACGCGACGCCCAACGCGCTATAAGCTCCCACATTAACACGAGTGTGCACCAAGGAGACCAACAAGAAGCCTAGAAAACCCCAACTAGGGAAGAATGGAAGATTAGCCTTCACGTTATTTTTGAAATGTTACAGGCACAATAGCTGGCGATTGCTCAGCTGCAAAGTCACTAGAAAACTCCCAACATGGTAGCACTAGGCACGGCCCCACCGGTCGAGCAGGTACTGAAGAGATCGAGCAACAACGGGTCGACAGCCGACCCTGCCATCGTAAAGATGCTCAAGGACCTTACAAAGAGGATCGAGTCAGGCAAGAAGAATATAGAAGCCAACAACAAGAAGGTAGAGGCCTACGATTCCAGGGTCAATCAAATTCAGGGCGCATTCTAAAAGGGGTAGACTCGAAGAAGTTCGTGCAAAATCCGTTCCCGCAGGAAGCGGCCCCAAAACCCATTCCAAAGAAGTTTAGAATGTCCAATCTTCTGAAGTACAACGGAACCTCAGACCCTAATGAGCACGTTACTGCTTACACTTGTGCAATGAAGGGCAACAGCCTAAAAGATGATGAGATCGAGTCCGTCTTACTGAAAAAGTTTGGAGAAACGCTCTCTAAAGGGGCCATGATGTGGTATCACAACCTAGCTCCTAACTCCATAGACTCATTTGCCATGCAGGAAGATTTTTCATAAAGGCACATGCCGGTGCCATCAAAGTAGCAACAAGGAAGTCTGATGTCTTCAATATCAAGTAGAGGGAGAACAAGATGTTGTGAGAGTTTGGATCTCGCTTTTAAATGGAACGAATGGAACTACCACCAGTCTCCGATGACTGGGCAGTGCAGGCTTTCACTCTAGGTCTTAATGAACGAAGCTTAGTGGCTTCGAAGAAGCTAAAACAAAATTTGGTTGAATATCCTGCCGTGACCTGGTTAGACGTTAACAATTTATATCAATCAAAAATAAGGGTCGAGGATGACCAACTACGAGCCCTCTCGGGCTTGGTATACCCAAGCAGGCTTTTGGCGAAGGAGCCAAAGCCGAAAAAAGAAAGGTACCATCCATACTCCGAAGACAAGAGAAATGCCACTCGGTGTACCATACCCCGCAATGATCGAACAGTGGAATGTGGCCAGAATCCTTGGAGACTTGTCAATAGAGCTGGATTCGATAGGCACACGGGGCCAACAGGGGTACCTCGCTTGTCGGAGTACAACTTCAACACCGATGTATTAGACATCGCATTCGCCATTAGTAAAATCAGAGATGCCAGGAGGCCTAGGCCTGTGCAATCGGATCCTTCGCAAAGAAATCATAAATTAGCGAGTGAGTTCCATAACACGCATGGCCACTTGACCGGGGATCACCACTAGCTCTAAGAAGAAGTATCCAGACTACTCAGCAAAGGTCACCTCTGAGAGTTCCTCTGCGACCAGGCAATCAATTTCGGTAAAGAGAGGTGGCAAGGAAGAATGAAATGAATGAGCACAATATGTAGTCCACATGATCTTAGGAGGCATCGATGTCCTACAGGAGCCCATGATGAGCGAAACAAAAATATCCATCACCAGAGAAAAGCGAACTCGAGATTACATACCCGAGGATGCTCTCACATTCAGCGATGAGGACATCAATACCTTTTCTCAAGCTCACAACGATGCACTGTTAATCTCTTTCTTGTAAATACACTTCAAATTAATATGTACTTGTGGATCCAGGTAGCTCGACCAACATTATCAGGTCGAGGGTGGTAGAACAGCTCAAACTGCTTGACCAAATCATCTCGAGTCCTCGATGGACTCAACATGGCGAGCGAAACAACAAAAGGGTAAATCACCCTCCTAGTCAACGTGGTTGGCACAACCCAAAATGCCAAATTCCATGTCATCGAAGGAGACATGAGGTACAACGCCTTGCTCGAAAGTCCATGGATACGCTGTATGAGAGCAGTACCATCCACCCTCCATCAAATGATGAAATTCTCGACAAAGGAAGGGATTAAAACCATCTACGGGGAACAGCATGCAGCGAGAGAAATGTTTGCGGTACACGATGTGGCCCAACGCTGGTACCTCCACCTTTGAAGGAGCCGAATGATAAGAAAATAGTAAAATAGCAATAACAAGCTACACTCTTGGCGATCCCCGACTAAGAAACAGTAGGGGACCATACAGCGTCCTCATCACAAGTGACTAAAACATACCAGGGCTCGAAACACCACCGACACATTCTACACTAAGGTATGACCTTCTCCTTTGTCTTTCAATTACATTCTACACTAACCTAAGTGTAGGTATCCAATCGAAACGGCTAAAGCAATCTCCAACTCAAAGGCCTTAGGTTTCAAATGCACGCGTTGCACTCTTTTCCTTCAACCAGGTTTTTATCCTAAAAATGGTTTTACAGGCAGATGTTTTAACGAGGCAACATCCATATGATACCAAAGGAAGACTCAAAAAGTATTCAAGGCTTCTTTTATAATCAACCTCGAATACTGGGGGGCATCCCCCGGAAGGTCACCTGCTTGGAAAAGTCATGATATGCCAAAAAAGGTCTCGATAGGAAAATAATGTACCAGGCCAAATGGTCGAACAAACTATGTCCGTAGATTAACCAAGCCCTTAATGGCAAAGTCATGTATACTTGTCAATTAATCAAAGAATACTTTGCAAAAGAATTTTGCATTTCAAGGATGCTTGATATTTACTGCACAAAACAGCCCCGGAGCCAAAATTTCCCCGAATACTTGGGGACTGGCGTCAACAATTCGAAACAGTATGACCCCCGGGTTGCAGCTTCAAACTCGTAAAGACCTCAATGAGGCACAAACAACAAGGTCACAAAAAAGATCCAAAGCTAAAAATCATTCTGAACACTCGGGGACTAGCATAAAAAACTCAAGGCCACACGACCTCCGGGTCAGAAACTTTGAAATCGTAAGCCCTCAAAGAGGTAATACCATGTTTTTAAGTAATGGCTCCCGAGCCGAGAAAACATCAACGACTAGAGGACTACCATCAATTGCCATGTCTAATGACTTATCAAAACCCGAGGCCATAAGAGCACAAGCGGCAGCCTCGGTCTCGTAAGACTTGTATAAGGCAACAACAATATCTGTAAGACCTTAAGCAATGAACCACACTGGTACAATGTGACAATATTTGTAAGACCTTAAGAAAGGCATGAACTATACTTATACCAAGTATCCAAAACTATAAGACCTCAAAGGCATGTAAAACTTGTAAGACCTTACTAAAGGCATAAACCCGATCTCAAAGTTAAGGCTATATATCGAACTTGTAAGACCCCTAAAAAGGCATACCCTCGATGTGGACGCCGAAACTACTTCACTCGGGACTGAAAGGCTCTGGCCAAACAAAAATGACTATGGTCACAAGGCTGTACCAGCCAAATTAATATGACTCGGGGACGCCCAACTGTCATTATAAATCAGGCCTTCAATTACTTCGAATATACTTCGGAAAAAATTGGTTAAATAGGCTACCCTCAACATAGGCAAAAGAGCTTCGGCCATGTCAGCTCCTAAACACAGGCTTCAAGATACTCAGCCACCGAGTCAAACATCTCGAGGTACGTGATCATCGCCATATAATAACTCACAATCAAGGTTTTTATTGAGCCGTCGAAGAGTAAGGCAAGCAGTATTTCAAAAAGTCCTTAACAAGTAAAAAATAAAGCCTATAAAAGGTCGTACCGACCCAACGCGTAAGAGCCTCTATCGCCAGCCCACACAAAAGGTAATACTGACCCACTGCATACGAGCCTAAGGGCTAGCTCTAAAATCAAAAACTTGGGGGTCGAATAAGCTCGAGTTGAAACCCGATTCAGAGATTGAACCCAAAACAGTTAACGAAATATTCCTAAGAGCAAAAGCATAAGAGCAACTGTCACCAGGAGAGTCTCTAAAAGGGCAAAGACAACCATATATATATGGAAAAAGTGGCGATATACCGATTAAAATACTGCCTAAAACTTTTATCGCTTTAGGAAGATGTGCTGGCAGGATTGCCTCGATCATTTCATAACCATACCATAAACTCGACGCCGCCATACGATGTTTTAGGGTCAGAAACCCCTGCATCAGCCGAGCCTCTAGATGGTACCCGATCTTGAGGACCTCCACCAAAAAAAGATAGTCTCCAAGATGACATTAGCATAATTTCAAGTATCGAGATTGTACCCGATCTCGAGGAACTCCACCAAAAACAAGATAGGCTCCAGGAAGCCATTGGAATCATTGCAAGTCCCGAGATGGTACCCACTCTCGAGGACCTCCACTAAAAAGAAGATAGGCTCCAGAAAGCCATTAGCATCATTGCAAATCATGAGATGGTACCCAATCTCGAGGACCTCCACCAAAAAGATGATAGGCTCCATGAGTCCATTGGCATCATTGCAAGTCCCGAGATAGTACCCGATCTCGAGAACCTTTACAAAAAAGAAGATAGACTTCAGGAAGCCATTGGCATTATTTCAAGTCCCGAGATTGTTCCTGATCTCGAGGACCTCCACCAAAAAGAAAACAAGTCTCTAGGTAGAACGCCTTGAGGCTATTTACACTAAGTTCAATACAAGTCTCCAGGTAGCCCGAGCCTGAGAAACCCTCACCCGAGGGCTGCTCTTGAAAGCCTAAAGGCTATCTTTATTCTTAGGTGTCCGAGCAAATCCCCACATCGAAGACTATTATGGGGTCTAAAAGGCTCTCCTACCAAAATTTTGAAACCTTACTCCCATTCAACTCAAAGTCGGGGATCCCCACGACCTGAGTTTATCAAACCAATTTAGGCTCATTCTAAGGTACATCAAAGGGTTTTACAGGGAATTGAGTTAATAAATCAAAATCCATAGGAGATGCTCGCACCCGAGCTCGATATTCGCACCCATCGACGGAGTCATGCATTCGAATTCTCCACAAACACAGATAAAAAGAGATATTGCATAAATCAGAGGCAAATTGAAGAAACATCTTTATATTCATAAGCACATGATTACAAAAGCTGGTTAAGGGTCCATATATCTGATTACAGAAGCCCACGAGGGGTCCTTACACAGAAACAAATAAGCAAAAAAGTATACATATAAGAAAAGCATAGAGTCTAATCCATTCTCGGGGGTACATCCTCGGCCGCAGTATCTTCGAGCACCACCTCCTCGGGGGTCTCATCTGGATCCTCCAAAATGTTATATCCAAGAGAGAATATGAAGAGGAGGAAAAGGAATAGATGGAGAAGAGGAAAGTGAAGAAGCGGAAAAAGATGAAGAAAAAGCCATAGCCCGCCTAAGAGTAAAATCTCTACCAGACCAAGAAGATCAAGGCCCGATAGAAGACTTGGCGAGCATCGGCTTTACTTTCACGGCTACCTTGAGTCCACTTCTTGGGACATTGTGACATGCAAGTTACCGGCCAGAGGCGCAACTTCACCCCACTAAAAGCAAAAGGGATTAAGTGCCACACCAGGCTGAGGTAGGAAGGTGAGCAGCGGTGTATAGTCTGAACACCTCTGCGAGTAGTGGTGTAGAGTCCAAATATCCTTCGAAGTTGGAAGAAATCAAATCCTCTATCTCATCATCTCGAGCCAACAATGACAGCAGTAACAACAACAACAACAAGTCACTGTAATCTCGCTCAACAAGGGAAAGCCCAGGAAAAAGGCCATGGTGTGGCTAAGGAGAACGCCGCCATATAGCCTTAAGTCCGCTGGACTCAAACATAAGGGATAACAACGGATGAAGATGAGGAGAAGAGAATGGTGAAAGGGTAATTTTAGAACACTTGAATAAGGAATTGTTTCCAAAAAGCTCCCATTTATAGAAAAAGGGCAGAGTATTCGGCAGGCACAATCAATACTCTAGGAAAAACATAACTAACGGCTCCATCAATGTTTTTAAAAGATGTATCGGTAGGCGCAATCAATGTGTTTTTGGAATTGAATCAAAGGAGATATTGTCTCTTAAAAGGACAAGAATCGACAGTATATTGAATGGCACTGAAAAGACGAGTCAGCGGGAAGCCTCAGTTGTCAAAAAGGCTCATGTCATAAGTATGACATCATCAATATAACATTATCATGGGGAATTTTGAAAGATGGTTATCAAGGTCGTTTCTTATTGTTCTACTCTAATAAATGCGAGGACTATCTGTATACGGTAAAATTGAAGGGTCTGATTTTCCATCATTACGACATCTCGAAGGCTAAAAACCACGGTCGAGTTTCATCCCTCGAGGTCCATCTACGCTCGACCTCAAAGCAGTATGGACCGACGATTACGTAGAGAAAGTGGGGAGTTCCCAAGGTGTGTAGCTAGAGCCGACAAAGTCTATCAGGCTAGTCTAAGGCCACATCATGGCATTAACTAGTTGTCCCATCTCCATATCTTTGTATTAAATGTATTCGTACTATGTCGGGATTTCCCCACATATATAAAGGGGATCCTTGTCATTTTGTAAACATCTGTTGCTCAATACTATATATTCAAGAATATTTTCTCTGCTCTTTAACATATTCTCTTGATCTCATTACTTCATTTATTGCTTATAATTGTTGTTTCCATTTATTGTTCTTCATTTATCGCTTTTTATTGGCCATAAAGAGCCGTAATTGATTTATTGTAACTGCTAGTCGCCCCTCGATAGCTCCCAAATGAGTATCAAACACGACCCCGTGGCCCTCGAATAGGCAGGCTCGAGGCCCCATTTATTAGTGATTCGGTTTGTTTATCACCTTGCTATCAAGCTATTATCTCGTTTCTAAGTCTTTCATAGAGCACCAACTGCTTAACAACTAGCATAAAAATAGATCACGTATTTTTAGAACCATTAAATCAAATTTAATTGTTATTACCATTTTCACGGTAAACACCTTTATCATATAAAGGCTGAAGTTGTTGATTATCGAGATATCTTTTCTTGTTGAGTAATTCTCATTCATTTTTTTTATTATTGCGAATCTCGTACACATTGTGGTTGAGTCATGGGCTATATGTTGTAGTAACTTTGGTGTTTACCCTTAAAATATATAAATATTGAATTTATAAGAGATTTTAAAGATATGTGGATTGATTCAACACAAATAACAAAGAACGTTGGATAAATAAGTTAAAGACACATTGAATAATCAAACCAGGTGTAATGTTATGGCCTAGCTTGAACTTGGATTAGGCAACAATTTTCGCCCTCGGTTGGATCTTAGGTTCAAACCCAATCAAGAACAAATAACAAAAATAAAGTAAAGACTTTTCAGTAGCTAGAAATCGGAGAAATAATTTTGTATTGCCTTGATATATGTGTTACAATCTGTCCTATCAAAGAAAAAGCCTCACCTTTATATAGTAGGAGAGTTTTACCAAAAGTATAATTCTAAAAAGGTAAAAATCCTTTCTTGTCAATAACTGATCTGTTGCCGACGTCGGGCGATATCTTTGCCGTGATATCTGGTGGGGTACATATATCATAACCCTATGTTAGTCATATGCAACTGTTGTCATTCTTTTCGAGGTCTCAGAGCTCATTTCGGGTTCAGGGCAGTATTGTCTTATCTGGCCTGGTGACAAGCACTCCGTTCAGGCGTTAGTACAAAAAGCCTCTAGCTTTGATTCTGATCCCATTTATTCATGCCCTTGGTTTATTTGACCCACCGGGAAATTGAGATGCTCATTAGCCCCGGTTTTACCCATATACGGATAGTCCCCTCACTTCCCAGAGAGTAGGTTCACCAAAATATTGGGAAATGATACATGTACCCCGGTTCCTTCCTTCGTACATTACAACTAGGGGTGCTTATCGGGTAGATAATTACGCTTAACTGTTCGGCTTAGCATTTATCAGATTATAAATGTAGTAATCTGCTATCCATCCAATAAGACTACAGGCGAATTTGTATTGGATTAACGATTTTTGGGCAGTTTATCGGCTAAACCAAATATAAATTTTTTGAACAATCCTAATCTTTATGAGTACTGTTTACCCTCAAAATTAGATAATAATTGAATTTATACAATGTATTAAGGATACGTTATATAACTTGATACAAATTGAGAAAACAGATTAATACTGAAAATTAATGATAAGGAAATAAAGACAAACCACCCAAATTGAACAGTCTTAGCCTTGAAGGTTGGTAGCCCTAGAGTCAAGAAATGCCTCAATCAATGACATAACAGATTAAAAAGATAATAAGAACTAGAAATGATCAATATATTTCTTTTTGATGTGTGTTACAATATGTATTACAAATTATCAGACCCCCTTTATATAGTAGGTGTCACGCCCCAAATCGAGGAACATGACCGGCGCCCGACCGGGTAGCCCCAGTCAAGCGGACCTGGGTGCCTTTCCTAACCCACGTGTTACCCCTGTATTTTTCATCACTTATTAACCAAAGCATTAAGCAGTTTATAATTGAAATCATACTTTTTCAAACATTCCCAACATGCTTAATTACTTAACAAATTTACAACTTACAAGGCCCGACATATATCTACATAAGTCCATAATCCCACGTTTTCTGTCTACGGAGCCTCTAAGATGTGACAGGGATAATACAATACTTGCCGGTAACAAGGCTCCGGCTATACATTACACAAAACCAAAATAGGACTCCAAAAATAGAAGTTGCATGAGCCACGCAGGGCCCCGAGAGGAAAGGGGCTCACCAAACGGCCAGTGGAAGATGAAGGAGTGCTACTGCCGATGAACTGAAGTACCTGCTACGAATCCACCTACAATC
>MU767964.1:114794-171903 GCA_026770625.1 Nicotiana glauca
AAGGGGGTCGGGTTTTAAAATTAGAAAATAGAAGCCCGGGGTGAAATTTGCGGTCGCATCTGCGATCGCAGAGTAAACATGCGGTCCGCATAATGGACCGCAGAATTGCTCCTCAAAAACCAAATGTTCTGACACGATCTGCAACAAGAATGTGGTCCGCATTCATGTTCTGCGGTCGCATAATGCGCCGCAGAATTGATCTCATTTTGACTTCAATTTTTGACAAATCTTCTGTTACACTCTGCGGTAGGAATGCGGTCCGCATAGCTGATCTGGGACCGCATTCTTGACCACAGAAATGACAATTTTCTGGAAAAGATTATTCTTTTGATTTTTAAAGCTTAGATCACCACCGAGGGTCCGAACCGCGGTGAGCTTGCTACTAGACCTTGACACTATGAGCTACTAGGTTTTAAGCACAAAATTTTACGGGGCCTTACAGTAGGGGAGTCCTACTTTAGATACAATTCCATAAAAGGTTAGAAATATAATAATTTGCTAATTATTCGGTCATTCATACGTGCCAAGATTCCTGCCGTGATATCCAACTGGTTATGGATATATTGGCCTTTCGTTATTTGGCCAAATAATATTTCCTTGAGCTTGGTCAGAGTTGGGGTCGGTTCCAGAGCTACGAGCTCGATGATCTTGAAGACGCATTCTCTAACTCCGTGCCTTGGTTCGATATAATCCTAGATCAATCTTTAACCCATCTTGTTTCAACCCCGGTCTGTCTTTCACTAGATGAGCGCAGTTTCAACCGTATATAGATAGTCCCATTATTTTTTGGAGAGTAAACGGCAAGAAACAATATGAGCCCTCGATCTTTGTCTCGATTCTTTGCGCTAGAAATGAAAACACTGATGAAATATCTCGTCAGTCAAGTCTTTAAAGGCATTTAATGTTCGTCAGTTGTTGGTCGGCCATTATGGTTTTTGAACCGTCGTTTCCAAGCTATAAATACACAAACTTTCATTCATTAAAACTTTACTTTCAAATCTCATGTACTCTTGTTCTTAAAAAACCTTTTCCATTCTCTAATACTCGTATCAGATTTCTTGAGGCTTTTGCAAGAGTTTTTGCTTATATTCATTCCAAAATGTCAAGGCGCGACCTTCTATCTTCCTCTTCTTAATCTCTATTCAAAAGAAAAATGGCAAAAACTTCTAAGACAGTTCCGCAAAAGGAGACTGCCTCCTCATCACGACCTGCCGGCGATGGACCTGCGGCGGAACCACAACTTGAAGAGTTTGTGCCCGGTAGGTGCTCGACCAGTGCAGATTTAAAGGTCAAAAAGACTACTTCGATACCGGGTCGATGTGAGCCGGTCTCCAAATATATATGTTCAATCACTAATGATCTCCTCTCCAAGGTGAAAGAGGATTGCAACTGGGTTGATAAACATGTGGTGGTGCCTTTGCCCGAGGAAGCAATTACTACCCATGTGATGGGATTTTTAAGTGTTTACACTTACCCCTGCACCTTGGGTCCCTCACACCCGGTCATCATTTCCTTCTGCAAGAGGTACAAGGTGACCCTCGGTCAAATTCATCCCTTTTTCTAGAGGATAGTGATTCTCCTCCTCTTTTTTGTAAAAAAGACTGAGGGGTGTCCCTTCACCCTCAATCATCTCATGCACCTGCATAGTCCCCGACTCTATCGAGGAGGATTAATTAAATTTGTTCGCCGTGCTGGTAAGGCCCCAATATTGAGTATAAATAAGGATCAGGACCGAGGCTGGATGAGCCGATTCATTCAAGTGAAGATCTCAGACTTAATCCTAGCCGAGAACATTCCATTTCCTGAGAAATAGAACATGAAATGTAAGTATAACTTTACCTTAAGGATTTTGTTTGTTGTTTTTCCTTTTTCCTCCCTTATTATCGATGTTTTGTGGTGCAGCAATAGCTTGAATGCCAAATGCAGTTCCTATACTCAAGGAGTGGGTCGAGGACCTCGTGTCACAGAAGCCCAATTCCAAGCGCGCGTGAAGCGAGCTGTCGAAGGGTCAGTGTGAGGCCCTTTTCCATGGTAAGTTTTCTCTTTTTGATTCAATAATATTTGATTCTTTCCTCAGCCTTTGAGTTCTCATTGATTCCATTTTCCTTTGTAGGTATCCCTAAGGATGTTTCAATGAGGCCTCCATCCGGTTATAAGGATGTGCCTATCGATCCCCGCACTCCGAGGCAGTGTGATGAGAAGAAAAGGTAGAGGGCCTTGAGTTCTTAGAACTCGAAAAAGAAAAAACAAAGAAGAGGTTGGCACGCAAACCCAAGGAAAGCACCAGCACTCTACCCTCAAACTTAGTCCACTGGCTAAGGGACAAATCCGAAGAAGAAGAAGAAGAAAAAGAGAAATCCAAGTTGGTAGCCTGCCTGTGATTAAGTTTCACGATACGAGAGGCCTCCAAATAGGTAGGTATTGATGAGAGAGCTTTATCTGAAGCTCCCGAATTAGAAGGGGCAAGGCCACTCCGCCTCGATATGGGGCGGCTGACAATGAGAACGTGGCCGGTTCTTCCCGAACAACAGATAATCATCCGATGGCATACCCAGAGTAATAGACCTCTCCATTTTGCCATTATTATTTTTTGAGTCTATGATTGCCGATGCTCAAGTGCTGAAAGAACGATCCACCGAAGAGACACAAGGGGTGGTAGATCCTTTTAACAACTTCTTTGATAGTGTAGACTCTGCAACTACTTAGGATGTCACTAGGTTGAGTGATATACAAGTGCCAAAATAAGAGTCCATCAAGTGGACCTGCCTCGAGCCCGAGATTAGACAACCGGTTCCCAGCCTGAAGTCTGAATCCTGACCAGAAGCGGTCAATTGTTATATTCATTCTGAAAGATGCCCGGGTTCTTTCTACCCCCGTGGAGGCGGCCAGTTATCTTTAGTGCTTTATGATCGAGGAGGATCAGGCCAAGATGAATGAGGTGGAAGTGCCTTGTTTGTTCAACGAAGCCCAACAAGCATTGAATCGGGTAACCTCAGATACCTTTTAATAATTTCAAGTGTGCAGTTAGATTATTTTTTTAGATGATTGTAACTTCTCTCCCTGTATTTGTAGGCTTCGGTACTCCACCATGAAATATTCCTCTACTATCGGGAGGAGCTGAACCAGTACGAGGGCGAGATCCGGGCTTACTAAGAAAAGAGACGCTTATAAACTTCTCAGTGAGCAAAGAGAAAGGGAGGCTAAGGGCCTCCGGGCTGAGTGAAAGGTGGCTCGGAAAGAGCATGCCGACCTAGCTGAGGTAAGAAGAATTTTTGAAGTTAGTGATGATGAATCAGACATGATGACTAATGGTTTGAACCTGCAGGTCCAACAGACAGTAGACAAGATCGGGCAGCTCCGGGAATAGGTACATGCGGTGAAGACTGGGGTCGAAGAATGGAAAAAGAACATGGACCACATAGCCTCAAAAAAGGAGGCTGCTCGAGCCCAACTGGCTTCGGCTTAAGTCCAGCTCCGAGGTTTAAAGGTGAAATCCTTGGCTCATGCCAAGAAGATCGAGGAGCTCCAATCCCATTTGAATTCGGCCATCTCAGATCGAGAAAGTCTGTCCACCGAACTTGAAACAGCCAAATCGGAGGCAAAAGTATTTAAGTCCACTGTCAATGAGGTGGTGTCCATCTATAAGGCTGACACCGAGGCAGCTCAAATTTGAGCTAAAGACATCACCGAGCATGCTAAATGGAAATCTCCAAGGGAGGTCCTTTAGGAAAACCATGCTCGGGTTTCTACCTATCTGCTGAGTTCGACAACGCCAAGGAGCTCGAAGTTGAGGGTAAAAGGTTAGCCTATCCTGAGGATGATAATGACTCTGAGGGTTTCAGCGAGTCTGAAGGTGGGGAAGATCCCGAGGGTGAAGATGTTGTCTCCTATTGGGACCAGGCCACTTAGCCCCTTAGATGTTTTTGTTTTTTTGTGACTTGCATTTTTGTTGAGGCCGTTCGACATTCGTAAAATATTTTATCAGGTTATTTGGCCCTTGTTAAAAGAATTTTGTCATGAATATATATAAGGCTTTCTTTACCTTTCTCGGCTTTCGATTTTTTCCCTTTGCTTTCTTATTTATATTCACGAAGACCAAAATGCCTTAGCATGAAATAATCAGGTTATGTCTGAAGGTTCAAACAAACCTTGCCTTTACATTAGTCTATTTTAAGGCATTCTTTGGGGGTTTGGTATTATCGGAAACTTCCTCCTAAAGTAAGTAGGTGAGATTATAGTTCTCCAAGGGTAGCCTTTTGAACCGGTTATGAAAATTTTCTTTTTGAAGGCCTTGTTTTTATTACGAATCTTGGACGTTTCCTAGCCGCATTAATATTGTTTCAGTCTTTTAGTTCGGATGTCATCTAGTGGGCTTGATTTCCCGAGTTATCTAGTCTTGCCTAAGATAAAAGTCCCCGAGTGGGAATGGCTGTGGCCTTTTAGATTTTGGGGGCTGCCTAATAGGTCTTATGCCCCCGATGTCTATGAGCTTGAACCGTTCGAGTTTGTTTTCGGATGTAGGTCCCCGAGTAAGAGAGTGATTGTTTGATCTTAGGCTAAGGCGGCCCTTAGGATCATTACCTTTAGGGGATCAAAAGCATGGGAATTCTTTAAGAAATATAAATAAGAGATTTTTTTAAAAGACAAGATGATTGGAAGGAAAGTACTCCTCTTTATTATTGTGTAAAATAGTTACACATGCATACATGCTTTATGCTAGGGATCGAGCAATCTATGCGGGCATGGTTCGTTTGGCCATTTGGCCCTTACAATAAATCCTACCGATCGATACCCTTCAGCTACGAAGTTTCTTTCCTTTCTAAAGTCGATATTAGAGGATAATGCCCCCCAGTATTCGAGGTTGATTATAGAAGAACCTCAGATACTGTAAAAGCTATCTTTGACACTAATTCATGATCGATCCTTGATTTCATGTTAGCACGATCCACTGTTGCCTCATTAAAAACCTTGTCGAAAAACCCATTTGGGATAGAATTGGTTCAAGGAAAAAAGAGTACAACGTGTACTTTCAGACCTAAAGACTTTGTGCTGCTTCTTGTCGATCACCTACAAGTGCTAGTCCGAATTACAAATAAAAGAAAATGAATGAGGTCGTACCTTAGTAGTAATATCATTTTAGGTGAGTTACCCTCTAATTGCTCGGTAGTTGTTCTCCATTCATTATTCCGAACTTATAGGATCCTTTCCCAGTGACCTCAATAATTTAGTAAGGTCTTTCCCAGTTCGGACCCAACTTCCCTTTGTTCAGATTCCGAGTGTTTAGCGTAATCTTCCTTGGTACTAAGTCCTCGATATTAAAGTATCAAAGATTGGCTCTTCGATTGTAATACCTCTCGATCCGTTTCTTTTGGGTAGCCAATCGAACAAGGGCGGTTTCACGCCTTTTATCCGATAGCTCCAGGCTAGTATTCATGGACTCGTCATTTGATTCCTTTGTTCCATATCAGAATTTGATACTTGGCTCCCCAACTTCGACTGATGTTAGAGATTTAGCATCTTAAACCAATGAGAACAGAGTAGCCGTGATACTGGACTTCGAGGTCGTGCGATATGTCCAAAGGACTTCAGGTAGGATCTCTTTCCATTTTCCTTTCGCGTCGGTTAACCTTTTCTTAATGTTTTGGATTATGGTTTTGTTTGTCGATTCGGCTTGTCCATTCCCACTAAGGTTAAGGTGTTAATTAGATTCTTTTGATCTTATGATCTTCAAGAAAATTGGTCACTTTGCTACCGATAAATAGTTTCCCATTGTCAGATACAATTTCGGATGGAATTCTGAACTGACATATGATGTGATCCCAAATGAAGTCGATGCCTTCCTTCTCCTTTAACTTCTCGTACGCCAGTGCTTCAACTTACTTAGAAAAATAATCAGTCATAAATAAGAGATATTGAGCCTTACATAGTGCCCATGGAAGCGGGCCTACGATGTCCATTCCCTACTTCATGAATGGCCATGGTGACAGGGCCGAATGAAGCAATTCCCCAGATTGGTGAATCATAGGACCACATCTTTGGAATTCATTACATTTTTTTTACGAACTCCTTCACATCTTTTTTCATGTCAATCTAGTAATAGCCGGCTTTGATTACCTTTTAAATCAATGATTCGGTGCCTGAATGATTTCTACAGGTGCCCTCATGAACTTCCCTTAGAATGTACTCGGTATCTCCTGGTAGAAAACATATTTCAAGTGGGCCATCGAACATTCTTTTGTATAGGGTTTCGTCCTCGGCCAAGCTGAATCGAGCTACCTTTATGCGTAGGGCCCTCAACTCTTTTGGATCTAAGAGAAGTTTCCCGATCTTCAAATACTCTACGTATTTATTTCTCAATCCCAAGTTAGGATTGTGGAGTTTATTTTGGCGTGACCTTTATCTACTACCGATTTCATGAGCTGTGTGACTGCCCTCGAGTTGGGCTCGTTGTCTTCGACCGACGACCCTAAGTTTTCAAGGGCATCGACCTTACTATTTTGATATCGAGGTATGTGCCGTAGAAACAACTATTTGAACTGAAGTAATGTTACATGCAACTTATCTAGTAGGTACATTGGCATTCGTTCTTCTCTGACTTAGAATGTTCCATTAACTTGGTTCACCATAAGGAGGGAGTTGCACTTAGCTTTGATCACCTCCCCCCCCCCCCAAGCCTTTAGCCAGTTTGAGACCTGGAATCATGGCCTTATATTCGGCCTCGTTTTTAGTCAATTTCATTGTTCTAATGGATTGTCTAACTGCATTTCCTGTGGGTGGCTTCAATACGATGCCAAGTTCGGACCTCTTTACGTTTGAGGCACCATCCGTAAAGAGGGTCCAGATTCTCGAAGACGTCCCGAGTTTACCAAAAACTCTCTTTAGACCTCAGGTATTGTAAGCACGTGATTATTGTCCTATAGGAATTACTCCCAAAAACTCTAAGAAAATAATTTTTCCCATTATTTGTAATTTTGTAGATTTTTCTCAGGATTTTTATTAGTTGTTTGCATTTGTCTATGCATATTTATTTTATTTAAATCTTGAAAAATACAAAAATACCCTGCATAGCATCTGGTGTTTATTTTTATATATTTAGGTTAATTATTAAATTAATTGTTTTATAAAAATGAAAAATCACAGAAATGGTTCACTTTTGTATTTTTAACCTTTTAAATTTAAATTAGTAATTTTCTTTTCTAGGAGTAATTAATTTTTGTAAATATTATATAAGATGATTAGCTTAACTATGTAAGTTAGTTTAATTTAAGGGATTAATCTAGGTTTGAATTAATTTAAAAGGGAAAAATAATTAAAAATTGGAAAAATGAGAAGAGAATTGAAAGAATAGGGCTATGTGTAATAGACCAAAAATGCCCAATCCCAAATAATTTCCCTCGCCCATCCGCCAAGTCCAATGCCCTAACCCGGTCCAGTCCCCCCCAATCAGTGGAACGATACCGTTTTTCCCTTAGAATCCCTGCCATTGATCTCCATAAATCCAATGGTTGGGAAATAAGGTTCCCTAAATATATTAGTGTTTGAATCCAGGCCCCCTTGCCCATTAAAAACACCCCCCTCAGTCCCTCTTCATCCCAAACCGTAATTGAATCTGCCGCCCCAAAATCCTCAAACCTCACCGGTCGGTTGCCACCTCTCAACCTCCTATAAACCCACAAAAAATCACACCCCATGAACTTCTCATCCTTCTCATCTCATATATCGACCCAGCTCTTTCCAAAACACCCCAGAAAACCCTAGGTTTCAGATCTAAGAAATGTCAGTTTCAAGTTCCTATTTTTTACATGTTTGCTAGAAGACGGGGCTTTTTCGTTGCCTCAATAGGATTAGTAAGGTAAGGTCCATGCCCCCTTATATAAAATCTTCCTTTGTATTTTTGTTTTATTATTAATAAAAAAATTACTAGGCACGCCTAGTAGTATAATTTGCCCAAAAAAGAAAAGAAAGGTCAATTTGGTCGGAAGTCATCGGGTCTGGTCGTTCCACAACATTTGAGTTCAGAGGGATCGTTTTGTTTGCTCTCTCAACGATTTGGACTCTCATGAGTCTTTTCTTCAAAAAAAAATCCGGTCAAAACTCCATGCAAGGGCGGGTTCCTTGGGAGAAAAGATATTTGAGTGTTCAATTAGAGCGGAGCAGGGCAACTAATTGTCTCATACTTCTTGTTCATGCATAAATGGTAGATTTTCACCTTGTGTTCTTCGTTTCTCCAGTAAGCCAGTGAGTTTTGATTTTCTTTATTCCGTTAAATTACTTGTGTACATTTGAGATTCATTCCTATTTTAATCCTCTAATTAGGTTTAATTAGGTTTTATTTCGGTTTAGTAATTTGGTTTAATTCTAGCCTATTTAGATTAGTCTAATAAATTGCTTTGTTCAGTCATGATGTTGATTTTGAAATCGTTTGACTATGGATTTGTTTCTTTTTCTTCTTTTCATAAACCATTGAAATTGGTTTTGGGTTTGGTCACTTCGTCCAATTGGGCTTTCGGGTCATCTGTGACCCCGTTCAAGGAAGCCCGGTCATTTAGGTTGGTTTTGTTTTTGGGGTTAATTTGACCCATGGGTGATATCCTGAAGGTACAAAACAACCTTTTAAGGTGTATTTTAGGGAAATTGGATAGGGGAAATCTTTCCTAGCTAATTAGGAAGTTTCCAGGAAGGTGGGATTGGGGGTGATTTAACAAACAGATTTTAATTTCAGGGTTTGAAATGAAAAAAGAAAAATTGGAGAATGGGTAAATGGTAAGTTTTAAAATTAATTCTGATGAAATTGGGGTAGATATTAGAGACCAAAAAAAGAGGGTCAGAAAACGGTTGAAGAATATATGCCCTGTTAAAGTTTAGATTCAGAAAGAAAAAAAAAAAGGGAAAGCCTCCAAATGTTGTTATGTTGCAGCTGTTCTTTGATTTTTTTTAGGTTTTAAAAGTTTGAGTAAATTGCTGTTCTCCTTCTGGGTTCAAGATATGGTTGGAGCTGATTGATAATTGCTTGTCTACTGCTGTCAAAGAGCTGCGGACATTTAGATTTCCTTTCTGAAGTTCTGATGGTTGTTTCTTTGTTGTTTAAGGTGTGTTTTGAAGCTTGAAAGTGCAAAATGAAGTTAATGATTCAATGTGTTTGAATGAAACTGGAATTTCCTCCAGATCTTGTCTCCTTTTAATTAGCATTACATGTATTAATTGATTTCGTAGTCATTGTTTCTAGTTGTAACTAATGTTAGCATTAACCCCTATTCCCTAGTAAGCTTCAGAGTTTGAGTGATTCAAAATCTAAGCCTGTATAGTATTGTAATTGTGATTTTGGGACTGCTAAGTCATGGTTTGTGAAGCTGTCATAAGAGTTTGGGTAGCTAACTATTTTTAATACGTTTGACCTGAATTCAATAAATGTTCATGTTTAAATGATAGGAATTGGACAGGATGGAATCCATGTTAGTAAACATAC
This sequence comes from Nicotiana glauca, assembly GCA_026770625.1. Taxonomy (NCBI): domain Eukaryota; kingdom Viridiplantae; phylum Streptophyta; class Magnoliopsida; order Solanales; family Solanaceae; genus Nicotiana; species Nicotiana glauca. Next base: position 124,261 of record MU767964.1, read on the forward strand.
ATACTTTTGAAAATCATGCTAATGTTTGGTTAAAAGTCATGAGTTATTTCATGTTCTAATCGTGAGATAAATTGTGTATGAGTTCTCTAACACGGGGTAATGCATCTTAATTATAGAAATGTGACTTGGTGTTGGAATACGCTTTGCATTTGTTTAAAACTTGCAAGAATTGTCAATACCTGCTTTAACCTCAAGGTTCTCATGAAATGTAATTTGCTTCAAGTAATCACAATGAATCATGAAACTGGGCCTTTGTCGTTGGCCTAGTTATGCCAAATACCCCTTGTTGATTATATGTTCATTCTGGGCTTCATGTTGAGCCCAGCCGTCCATTGTGTTTTGTTATGGAAGCTTTCAAATGAAATTGGGCATATTGCTAGCCCAACCCTTTTTCAAGTAGCCAAATGCCTGATTTTGTCCATCGCGGGTTTATTAATTATTAGGTTTAGATAGAACATTGACATAGAATAAATTCGAACTCCCTTAAATGTCTTTAATTAAATATGACTCTTTAATTAGATTGGGGTGTGCCATATCAATAGAACCTATAATTTATGGCCCTCATAAGACTAGACCAAGAAATCATTTGAAGAAAGAGACTTGAGGCGTGCCATAAGCAAAATTAAGTCATCTACGGCCCTCATACATGTTATATTTAGATATTAAAAATGAACTTCATAATTTGTTGTAGGCGCGCTAATTATAATTATCACAGTTGATACTAAAATCCGGGGATATATTTCATGTGGCCTGGTTCTAATTTCCAGCAAGGTTAAATTGAACGTGTCGGAACCACGAGTGCATTTCATGTAGCGTGGCTTGCGATATGTTTTAAATAACCTTGAATTAATTCTTTAAATAATTAAAAGCGATTTTAAAAGTTCAAAAGAAACATAGGTTTAAAAGTGTTTAAAATTAGATAATTAGGCCATAATTGTTGAGCGACCATGCTAAAACCACAGAACCCGGAAATGCTTAACACCTTCTCCCGGGTTAACAGAATTCCTTACCTGGATTTCTGTGTTCGCGGATTGTAAAATAGAGTCAATCTTTCCTCGATTTGAGATTTAAAACCGCTGACTTGGGACACCTTAAATTATCCTAAGTGGCGACTCTAAATTTTGAATAAATAATCCCGTTTCGATTATAACGTAAATTGGAAAAACTCCTTTATACCCTTACAGGGGTAGTAAAAAGGAGGTGTGACATGTATTAGGGCTGGCGTAAAGTCTTCCATGAAATCTGCCACAATTTGAGACTTAATGGATGTTCGGAGTCATAGCTCTCTTCCCAGTCCCCATAACTATATGCGTTCGCGAGAGGCTGCCCCGTTCGTGAAGGGTAAACTCACTAGTGCTTCATGTTCACGACCAAGCCATTACATTTATGATGAAGGGATCTGCCCCCAGCCTAACTTCCGCTTCGCAATCACGAAGCACAAAATTACAGACACTAGATATCAGTAAACCATCAAATCCTCTAATTCCAACATCGATCTGTAGCCTTTCTGAAACTCACCCGAACCCCTTAGGATCCAAATGAACATGAACACAAGTGTAATAATAATGTACGAACTCTATCGTACAATCAAAACCGCTAAATAAAACCTAGAACTATGTGCAAGACATTAATAGTTGAGCGACCTTGCTAAAACCATGGAACCCGGGAATACCTTCTCCCGGGTTAACAGAATTCCTTACCCGGATTTTTGTGTTCGCGGACTATAAACAGTGTCAATCTTTCCTTGATTCGGGATTAAAACCGCTGACTTGGAACACCATAAATTATCCTAAGTGGCGAATCTAAATTTTGAATAAATAATCCCGTTTTGATTGTCACTTAAATTGAAAAAATTCGCTTATACCCTTCTTGGGTAGTAAAAAGTAGGTGTGATAGCACTGGTGACTCTGCTGGGGACAAGAACCCAGAATCTCTGGATCAGGGTTCAAGAATTTGAGCTTAGAATAATTGTTATATTTAGCTTATTTATTATCTGGTTTTATTTACATGTTTGGGCCTAATGTGCTAAATGTTGCTTTTTACCGCTTTGATATTGTTGAATTGTATATAAATTGTTATGAATCCCTCCTCTCTCTGAGTCTTCTAAATAATTTGAGAAGGGTGTACTTCGTGTAGATTCTCTTATGTTAGAGTCATATCCCAATTTTAGAACGAGGTTTAGATAAGTTCCAAAGTCGATGAAGCTTCGATATTCCCAGTATGCGGCCTCCCCTCGGCTCGCACTGTCCGCTCGGGTAAGCTAGGTCTAGAACAAATAAATTTAGGTTTTCAAACCTAGTATAACGTAGCCTCATTCTGGATCCCTAGTAGGAACGCTTGTTTGCATCATGTGCATTTGACTTTGGGGACTCAACACAGGGGTTGTGTCCGTCTAGGATAGGTGCACCCGAAATAAAAAAACCATCCTGATGCATTTTACTTAAAATAAGCCAAAACTGGTTGTGCCAGGGTTGGCAAACAAGCCTATCATAATCGTAGAGGGTGCCCGTACCCTATCATCATCAAGCCTCTAACCCAGTTGCCGATAATAAACACTAAGGCTATCCCATAGAGCTATGAATGGGTGATAATGACCTATAAAGGAAAGGAAGTGAAAGAAGAAGTCAATGAGGCCCAAGGACTAACTCGTTTGGGGAGATTCTTTGTCCCCGAAGAGTTAAGAAAAGCTAAAACATCCAGAGATAATCCAGTTCTGGTAAAGAAAGCAGTCACTGAGGAAGAAGCGGAGGAATTTTTGAGAAAAATGAAGGTACAAGATTACTCCATTGTGGAGCAGCTGAGAAAGACGCCCGCTCTGATTTCATTAATGTCATTGTTGATCCATTTAGATAAGCATCATCGGGCCCTGATGAAAATTCTGAATGAAGCTCATGTCAACCATTTGGAGAAGTTTGCCAACAAAATATTTAAGGTGAACAGGGTCACTTTCTCTAATGACGAGTTGCTTGTGGAAGGTACTAAACACAGCAGGGCTCTCTATCTGACGGTAAAATTTGAAGATTCTATGGTCACCAGGGTGTTAGTTGATAATGGTTCTAGTGCAAATGTTTGCCCTCTCTCTACACTGAACAAGCTGAAAGTTGATGATGAGAGGATTCACAAGAATAGCATATACATCGGAGGTTTTAATGGTGGAGGGAAAGACTCGGTTGGTGATATAGTACTTTAATTGACAATAGGACCGGTGGAATCTGCCATGGAGTTCCAGGTACTAGACGTAGCTGTCTCTTAAAATTTAGTGCTAGGTCGACCTTGGATACATGCCGCCAAAGCAATCCCATCCACTTTACACCAGATGGTCAAGTTCAAATGACATAGATAGTAGATCGTTGTGCATGGTCATGAGAATTTGTGTGCTCACAGTGATGCCTCCGTACCATTTATCGAGGCTGAAGATGACAAAGGGCCATGCGTCTACCAAGTTTTTGAAACAGTGCCGGTCGAGAAGGTTACAAAATAGAAATGTGTTCCAACTCCAAAGATGGCTTCTTCATCCGTCATAGTGGCCTCTGAAATGCTAAAAATGGCTTTGTGCCAGGTAAAGTTCTGGGTGCATCCCTATAGGGTATCATACAACTGGTGTCCCTCCTTGAAAATTTAGGTACGTTCCGTCTTGGATTCAAACCAACAGCGGTAGATGTGAAAAGGGCTAAAATGTTAAAACGGAAGGTATGGGCACTTCCAAAGCCTATCCTCCGTCTTTCCAAGTCTTTCATCAAGCTCGGTCCCAGGAAATGCCCAGTGACAACAATTCCACGTTCTGTGGTTAACATTGATGAAGAGTTAATTGAAAGGTTCCAGAGATTATTTGATGACGTGAACATGGTAGAAGTTGGAGAAGGTTCTAGCAAAGCAGATGTGCAGTTCGTCAGGCCAAATGTAAAGCTTAACAATTAGAAGGCTACTCCTCTCCCAACCCAGAAGGAGTTTGGGTAGTTTGCTTTGATTTTTTTTTTAGTTTATCTGGATTATTCCAATTTTGTAATTCAGATTTTGCTATCCATCCGTTTTGATGTTCAAACCATATTATCCTTTATTTTCAATGAAATGCAATTTAACTTTTCGATCATTCCTAATAGTTTAATTTTGTTTTTCTTTTCTTCTCTGTTTTAAGGCCCCATGAAAACTTGTACTCAAAACCTAGTAGCTCGTAGTGCCAAGTTGCGAATATGTGTTATGAATGTATAAAATTCTTCGTGGCGAGCTTGCTTATCATGGTTCGGACCCTTTGTACTGATCTAAGCATTTAAAAATCAAGAATCAAAGTTTTCCAGAAAAGCGCTATTATGCGGTCCAGAATGCGGTCGCAAATCAAGTATGCGGACCGCATTTCTACCGCAAAGTGAGTCAGTGTGTTAGTTAAAATTAAGGTTAAAATGCGGTGCATTATGTGATCGCATAATAGTTATGCGGACCGCACTTCTGCCGCTAAGTGAGTCAGTGTGTTCAGATTTTTGGAGCACTTTTGCGGTCCATCCTATGGGCCGTATTTCCTCTTTGCAATCGCAAATGTGATCGCTTACCTGACTCAGGGCTCCAATTTTTCTAAATTTTAAACCTAACCCCCTATCGATATATTCGATATTATAGCTCATTTTAAGAATATCTTCTGAGAATTTTAGAGAGAGAGACAGAGTCTTAGAGAGGGAAAGTGTCTCCCATCAAATTCTCCTTGAGACTTGCTAAAACATTGAAGAAAATCAAGTGAAGACACCTAAATTTTCATTCCCAAGAGGTAAGATTTATTACCTCAGCTCTTATTTCCACACTTAACTACATGGGGTCAGTAGAGAAGTAATTCATGAGTATAAGAATGAAATTCACTGCATGCATATCACACCATAGGATATTGGAAGGTAGAAAACTAAAAAAAAGGCAATTGGGGGTATAAAATGATAGAAACTCTTCACAAAAAGGGGCTAAGATCACAATGCACATTTAGTATTTGATGATATGCTTGAACCAAGCTAGAATTTTAGTTTCGTCTCTAATTCTCGGTTCAATTTGTAATTCTTACACAATAGATCGAAGTGCTAAGAGTTCAGGAATTTTGTAAGGATTAGGAAAGCCGTATTGAGGTATGTATGGCTAAAACCCCCTTTTATTAGAAATTGAGCTCCGTTGGCGTTTACGCAATTATGGTAAGACTAGAACTTGTAAATGTACCGTTTGTCATTTTATATGAATTGGTGTGCAATTATATATGTATCAACATGAAGAATGTGCCTTAATGTGTGTAATAAACTATCCTTGATGTTTAAAGATGTTTGAAGAATGTAAATCATGTGTTGACATGCCTGGGCTATAAGCCAAGATTAAAACTAAGATTTGTCGTGCTAACCATGTGAAATCCTACTCATGTTTGCCACTTGAGTTGCTTCTGTATGTGCCTATGATCACGAATTGCTAGATGGACATTAAAAATTGAAAGGATGTTATAATTGTGACCCCGAGTTCCAATGTATGGATGTAGTATATGTGAAATAAAGATTCAAATGAGATGAATAATAAGAAAGGAACAATGCCCAGTTAAGGCGGCCTAGCCGATCGGGCCATGATCGGACACCATGCCGCACACATGGTGGTGATGTGCAAATATTGAAACCCAGAAAAGGGAAATGAAATGGTGATTGAAGTATATGTCTCAAATGAGGCGACCTAGCCGGTCGAGTGAGGATCGGACTTCGCTCAAGATAGTGGTGGTGTTGAGAACAGTGATGTGTACACGAAAGAAACGCCCCAAATTGAATTGTGGAAATTTTATGCAATATTATGTGGCTTATATATATATATATATGTGTGTGTGTGTGTGTGTGTGATGATGTGGTATCCAGTTCAAACCTTTGATTAATCTTGTGATTTCTTTGATTCTTGCTTGATAGTTCTTTCGAGTAAAATGGTGTTTAGTTATACATACTAGTACTATTCCGTGGTACTAACGTCCTTTTTGCAGAGGGGACTATATTTTTTTAAATGAATGTAGGTGGATCCACTACGGATAGTGCCACCGCGTGTAGCAAGTTACCTTCTTCTCAAAGTCTTGGTGAGCCCCTTCCTCCTTCAAAGGGTTGTATTGTATATCTTTTATTGTTGTGGATTTATATTTTGAGGTATAGCCGGGGCCTTGTTACCGGCATTGTTGTACTCATCCTTTGTATCCTTTGAGGCTCCGTAGACACGGGTGTGGGTCATGTATGGGTGTTGTGGGGGGGGGGGGGGCTCATAAACTATGTTGTAATTATAAAACTCCTGATTTATATAAATTGTAACCTTATGGAAATTTTGGAAACTAACTTAAACTATGGATTAAGCTTGTAATATGGAATTAGCTATCATTGTTGAATATACTACCTTTCGTTGCCTAAATAAAAAGGGAAACATGGTTATCTTATTAATAAAGAGTGGGGTAGGAAGTGTGTGTGTTAAGGCTTTCTTGGTTGGATTCACCCGATCGAGCGCCGGCCACGTCTCCCGAGGTTGGGGCATGACAAACTTGGTATCAGAGTCTAAGATTTTAAAGTGTCCTAGGATGTCTCGGAGCCGTGTCTAGTAGAGCCCTTCTTATCGGTGTGTAGTCGACCATATCTATAAGTTGGAGGCGATTCGGACATTTAGAAATTCCACCCTTCTTTGATATTCTGGATCGTGCGGTGAAATTGTTCCCTCCCTAATCAGTGCGTTCTTTTTTCTTTTAGTAAATGGCACCTATGAAGAAAGCAAGAATTGGCCAAACAGCCAATGCCACCTTAGGAGTGGCTGATGATTCACTGCTTGATGTTGCCGGTGAGGGTAGTCGCCCTACTATTACTCTACCTGATCCCTCTATTCTAGAGCAGACTACCCCAGTTCCTACACTTACGGAGGGCACCAATATCCCTGCTGTTGATACTCCTATCCCGCCTCCATCCCCAGCTTCCAGTTATGGTATTTCTGATGGGGATCTTAGGGGAGCTATTCAGAGATTGACCCAACTAGTGGCCTCTCAGGCCCAGAGGTTAGGTATTGCACCCAGTTCATCATCTAGCCAGCAAGGGGATTCCACCAGTTCCAGGGTGAACACATTTCTTCAGTTAGACGCTCCAGTATTTTTAGGTGCCAATCCGGAAGAGGACCCTCAGGATTTTATTGATCAGATGCGCAAGACTCTCAGGGTCATGCGTGCAACTAAGACAGAGAGAGTAGAGTTTGCTGCCTACCGTCTGAAAGGGGTGGCCTATACGCGGTTTGAGTTATGGGAGGATTCCCGCGAAGAGGGGAGCCCTCCGGCTAGGTGGAGTGAGTTCGCATATTCCTTCATAAATCACTTCCTGCCTGCTGAGACAAGGGCAGGCCGTGCAGCACAAATTGAAAATTTGAAGCAAGGTAACAAGAGTATGTGGGAGTACCACATGGAGTTTGCTCGCTTGTCCAAGTATGCCATCTATATGTTGCCCATAATGGAGGCCAGTGTGCGCCGATTTCTTCAGGGCCTTTATTCTCTAACCATTAATGGGGTTTTTACGGTTGCATTGAATTCTGATATGAACCACGGGAGGATGGTTGCATTTGCTCAGGCCATAAAGAGCCGTAAATTGAAGAACAAAATGGAGAGAGAGGGTAACAGCAAGGCCCGGTCTACGGGGAACATGGGAGACTCACAAGGTGGGGGAAGATCAGCTTTCAGGGGAGGATCATCAGGGCCTTCCTAGTCTATTGCCCAGTCTTCAGTCGGTGCACCGCCATCAGGGCCTAGCCAGCAGCAGTGGGGTCGTTTCAGGCCTAGTCAGGGCAATAGGGGATCCCATCAGCAGGGTCGATCAGGAGAGAGGTCCCAACAGCAGCACAGCTCCCCGTGCCCCAGGTGCGGAAAGATGCACTGGGGGATTTGCTACATGGAGTTACTTATATGCTATGGATGTGGGATGGGGGGTCATATCCAGAGACATTGTCGTGTATCCCACTAGGGAGTGGGCAGGGGCACAACTCAACCTTCCAGTCTAGCAACCGTTATATCTTTAGCCCCTTCTCCAGCTCGAGGTTCCCCAGCACCCGTAGGGCATGGTGTAGCTAGGGGTGGTGCACAGAGTTCAGGAGGACCTAGCCGGTTCTACGCTATGAGTGGTCGCCAGACTGCAGAGGCTTCTCCTGATGTTGTTATACGTATTCTGACTGTCCAATATCATGATGTGTATGCACTTATTAATCCCGGTTCCACCCTGTCTTACGTTACCCCTTTTGCTGCTATGGAATTCAGGATAAAACCATAACAGCTTCATGAACCATTCTTAGTGTCTACGCCGGTGGGTGAGTCCATTTTGGCTGCTCAAGTCTATAGAGGGTGTATTTTCACGATGCGGGGTAGGGATACCACTGCCGATCTTGTTGAGTTAGGAATGGTCGACTTTGATGTAATAATGGGGATATATTGGCTTTATTCATGCTTTTCCAAAGTTGATTATCAGACTAGAACTATTAGGCTTGAATTTCCTGATGAGCCTATTATCGAATGGAAGGGAGATAATGTAGTGTCTAGAGGTCGGATTGTTTCCTACCTTAAGGCCGCAAAGATGATCAAGAAGGGGTGTATCTATCATCTAGTTCGGGTTGCAGACACCAATGTCGTGGCACTTAGCCTTGAATCTGTACCAGTTGTCAATGAATTCCCGGATGTCTTTCCATATGAGCTCCTTGGGATTCCGCCAGAGAGGCAGATTGAATTTGGGGTTGATATGATGCCAAGCACGCAGCCTATATCAATTCCACCTTACAGAATGGCACCGGCAGAATCGAAAGACCTAAAGGATCAATTGAAGGATTTGTTAGATAAGGGTTTCATCTGACCGAGTGTGTCTCCATGGGGCGCACCGGTCTTGTTTGCAAGGAAGAAAGATAGATCGCTGCAGATGTGTATTGACTATCGGCAACTCAACAAGGTCACAATCAAAAACAAATATCCTCTACCATGAGTAGATGACTTGTTTGATCAATTGCAAGGTGCTACATGCTTCTCAAAGATTGATTTGCGGTCTGGGTATCATCAATTGAAAATAAGGGAGTGGGATATTCCAAAAATAGCTTTCAGAACTCAGTATGGGCACTTTGAGTTTATGGTGATGTCTTTTGGGTGAACAAATGCCCCGGCAGCTTTCATGGATCTTATGAATCTAGTCTTCAAGACCTTTCTAGACTCCTTTGTGATAGTGTTCATTGATGACATTCTGGTATATTCTCGAAGTCAGGAGCACCACGCTGACCATCGCAGGGCAGTTTTGCAGACTCTTCAGCAACATCAATTGTATGTGAAGTTCTCAAAATGTGAATTTTGGCTAGAATTTGTCGCATTCTTGGGTCATGTCATTTCTAGGGAAGGAATTATGGTTGATCCTAAAAAAAATAGCAGCGACGAAGAATTGGACTACACCTACCACTACAACGGAGATTCGCAGTTTTTTGGGTTTGGCTAGGTACTACAGAAGATATGTTGAGGAATTTTCTACTCTTGCCTCTCTATTGACTAAATTAACGCAGAAAGCAGTTAAATTCAAATGGTCCGACTTGTGAAAAGAGTTTCCAGGAATTGAAATTAAGGTTGACAACAACACCGGTGTTAACCCTGCTAGAAGGTACAGAAGGGTTTGTGGTGTATTGTGATGCTTCGAGAATCGGGCTTGGGTGTATGTTAATGTAACATGGCAAGGTTATAGATTACGCTTCCAAGGAGCTCAAAAGTCATGAAAATAATTACCCAACTCATGACTTAGAATTGGCGACAGTGGTATTTGCTCTAAAAATTTGGCGACATTATCTATACGGGGTCCACGTAGATGTATTCACGGACCACAAGAGCCTCCAATATATTTTCAAGTAGAAGGAGTTGAATCTGAGACTGAGAAGATGGTTAGAATTACTTAAGGACTACGACATCGACATTCTCTATCACCCGGGAAAGGCTAATATGGTAGCAGATGCTCTTAGTCGAAAGACTATGGGGAGCTTAGCTCATATGAAGGAAAACCAAAGAATGTTGGTGAGGGAGGTTCATCAGCTGGCTAACTTGGGAGTTCACTTGGCGAATTCTAGTGAAGGAGGAGTAACTGTGCAAAATAGAGCCGAATTGTCGCTCATGTCGGAGGTGAAAGAAAAGCAATTCAGTGATCCATTGCTAGCACAACTGAGGGAAGGGATTCATAGTCATAAGACCACATCTTTTTCCTTAGGCATGAATGATGGTACCCTACGGTACCAATACCTCCTATGTGTTCCAGATATCGATGATCTTCGGGAAAGGATCATGGCAGAAGCTCACACATCCAGGTATTCTGCGCACCCGAGTTCTACGAAAAGGTTTCCTAATATCAAAGAGATTTATTGGTGGAACAACATGGAGAGAGATGTGGCAGACTTTGTGGCAAAATGTCCGAATTGTTAGCAAATGAAGGCCAAAGGCCCGGTGGATTGGCTCAAAGCATAGAAATCCCGATGTGGAAATGGGAAATTATTAACATGGATTTTGTGGTAGGGTTGCCATGCACTCCGCGCAAGTTTGACTCAATTAGGGTACTCGTGGATCGACTCACAAAATTAGTGCATTTCCTGCCAGTTAAAGCTACCGACACAGCAAAACAATATGCTCAGTTGTATATCAAGGAAATAGTCAGGCTACATGGCATACCAATCTCAATCATATCAGATCGAGGGAATCAGTTCATAGCCAACTTTTTGAAGAAGTTTCAGCAAGGCTTGGGTACGCAGGTAAATCTTAGCACAGCTTTTTACCCTCAAACTGATGGGCAAACAGAGCGGACTATTCAGACACTTGAGGATATGTTGCGTGCTTGTACTCTTGATTTCAAAGGTAGCTGGAATGACCATTTGCCGCTCATAGAATTTCCCTATAACAACAGCTTTCATGCTAGCATCCAGATGGCACCATTTGAGGCATTTTATGGTAGGAGATGCAAGTCTCCTATTGGCTGGTTCGAGGTTGGAGAAGCGGAATTGATAGGGCCGGACCTCGTGCATCGGGCCATGGAAAAGGTCAAGATTATAAAGGAAAGGTCGAAATCTGCTCAAAGTCGCCAAAAGTCTTACTCGGATGTTCGCCACAGAGATTTGGAGTTCAAGGAAGATGATTGGGTATTTTTGAAAGTTTCCCCTATAAAGGGTATTATGCAGTTTGGGAAAAAAGGGAAAGTTGAGTCCGAGGTATGTCAGACCATATAGAATTATTCATAGAATTTTTCAGGTGGCATACAAGCTCGATCGGCCACCCGAAATGTCATTGGTACATCCAGTCTTTCATGTGTATATATTGAGGAAGGTGGTGGGAAAACCGTTCCAATGTTGTGCCAGTTGAGACTATTGAAGTCAATGAAGGACTGTCATATGAAGAAGTTCCAGTTGCCATTCTTGATAGGCAAGTTCGGAAATTGCAAAATAAGGAAATTACATCCGTGAAAGTGCTATGGTGGAATCAGCAAGTTGAGGAAGCCACTAGGGAAGATGAGGATGAAATGAAAAAGAAGTACCCGCATTTGTTTGAATAGTCATGTAATAGCTTTTATGCATTTGATTCCTACGAAATCTTATCTTGTAATTTAATCAATGAAAACTGTCCCGCTCTAGTTATATATGGTGCCTATGTGGCCATGGTTGGGGTTGTACAGTACAAGTCATGTTATGTTAAGAAACATGTATATTCTGATTAGGATATGATTCTGGGGCTCTCTAAAAGGTGGATAGGCCTAGATACAAAGAAAACTCTGGAAAATTTTTTGGAATTTAGGGAGTTAGCCAAATTTGGAAACTATTAAGGGGTTTTAGGTTGTGGAAGGTAGAAGATTTCATAAAGAACTCCTTATAAGTGACCCTTGATCCTCATTCGTGGTCGAATGATTTTAAGTGGGGGAGGATGTAAGGCCCCGTGAAAACTTGTACTCAAAACCTAGTAGCTCGTAGTGCCAAGTTGCGAACTCGCCGCGGTTCGGACCCTTTGTACTGATCTAAGAATTCAAAAATGAAGAATCAAAGTTTTCCAGAAAAGTTCTATTATGTGGTCCAGAATGCGATCACAAATCAAGTATGCGGACCGCATTTCTACCGCATGATGTAAAGTGGGAAATAAGGTGTCATTGAAGGTTCCATTGGTCGAATGGTTTAGTAATCTTGTGGGAGATGCAGAGGTTTAGATAGAAGGGTCAGAAATGTAAAATAACAGTTTGGGCGTAGAGCACTCGGGTCATCCAGGGTCCTGTAGTTGAGGGTCAGTCAGAAAGTCAATCAATTCTTGGCCAGCTCAAGGCAGCCAGTCAAAGGAAGGCACGGTAGCAAAAAGGCCACCTCAAGCAAGAATGCCGCAAGCTAACCACCATATTTTTAAACTGATAAAGTTTCTTTTGATTAAAACAGGGGCAGGAAATTTCATTTATTTCAAGGAATCCTCCGTTCAGAAAGCATGTACCGGACAGGTTTGACCATAAATTCTCAGGACACTCCTAGACAATGGGACTTATTTAAAATTCAAAACATTCTTGAGTAAACAAGACCTAGCATAAGCTTTTCTCTGAGGAAATATAAGTTCGTTTTGAAGTTTTCATTCTTAGGACGAGACTTAATTGGAAATTTTTAGGACCCTCCTGGTTAATGGGATTTAGTTTTAAGACCTTCATAGATAAAAATATTTAGGGGAAGTCATACCTTTAGGAAATATAATTTAGCTTTAAAGTTGTCATTCTTAAGACGATATTTAATCAGAAGTTTTTAGGACCCTCCTGGATAATGGGATCTAACTTTTAAACTTTTAGAGATATTGGGTAACATGATTTGATTAATACTTATAGATGTCTCCAGCTACAAAACCTAGGCAGAAAAGTTTCTTTTGTTTTGTCTGTTTTGTTGGTAATCAGGTATCCACCTGGAGAACAAAGGGAAAGTAGCAATGTTCAACGGAGGTCAGCAGTCAGGAGCCCACCTGGAGAACATAGGGAAAGCAGTTCAAGTGTTGGTAATCAGGCGACCACCTGGAGAACAAAGGGAAAGCACTTCAAGTGTTGGTAATTGGGCGCCTACCTGGAGAACAAAGGGAAACGATTCAAGTATTGGTAATCAGGCGCCAACCTGGAGAACAAAGGAAAAGAGATAATAAGTGTTGGTAATCAAGCGCCCACCTGGAGAACAAAGGGAAAGCGATTCAAGTGTTGGTAATCAGGCGCCCATCTGGAGAACAAAGGGAAAGAAGTTCAAGTGTTGGTAATCAGGCACCCACAGAGAGAACAAAGGGAAAGCAGTTCAAGTGTTGGTAATCTGGCACCCACCTGGAGAACAAAGGGAAAGCAATTCAAGTATTGGTAATCAGGAGCCCACTTGGAGAACAAAGGGAAAGCAATTCAAGTGTTGGAAATCAGGCGCCCACCTGGAGAACAAAGGGAAAGCAATTCAAGTGTTGATAATCAGACGCCCACCTAGAGAACAAAGGGAGAGCAATTCAAGCGTTGGTAATCAGGTGCCCACATGGAGAACAAAGGGAAATCAATTCAAGTATTGGAAATCGGGCGCCCACCAGGAGAACAAAGTGAATGCAATTCAAGTGTTAGTAATCAGGCGCCCACCTGGAGAACAAAGGGAAAGCAATTCAAGTGTTGGAAATCAGGCACCCACCTGGAGAACAAAGGGAAAGCAATTCAAATGTTGATAATCACGCGCCCATCTGGAGAACCAAGGGAAATCAATTCAAGTGTTGGAAATTAGGCGCCCACCTAGAGAACAAAGGGAAAGCAACTCCAGTTTTGGAAATCAGGCGCCCACCAGGAGAACAAAGGGAAAGTAGTTCAATTGTTGAAATCAGGGGCCCACATGAAGAACAAAGGGAAATAGTTCAAGTCTCAAGGAAAAACAATGCAAACTTTAATGTTCAAAGGAAGACAGCAACCAAGATCCCACTTGGACAACAAAGGGAAACCAATTCAAGTTTCAAGGAAAATATTGCAGGTATTGGCAATCAGGCGCCACTTGAAAAACAAGTAGAAGGAAGTCCAAGTTTCAAAGGAATAGAATTTAAATATTAGTAATTAGGCGCCATCCGGAGAATAAAGGAAAGCACCTTAGAATACAATTCAAGTAAGCAACAAAGGAATTTCACTTGGAGATTACAAATCAATAGAGCAGCAGAAACTGCGAGATCAAGTTGAAGATATAGATAGGATTCTTGTAATTCATAGATCATAGTTTAGTCTAGCTTCTCTTATTTTGTTTTGATGTAATAAGGAGTTTAACAAGCAATAGCAGCCCAACAATCCCCAAACCCTCACTGGTCTGCGGGCACCTCTCAACCTCCTCTAAACCCGCCAAAAATACACCTCATGACCTTCTCCTCCTCATCTCATATATCGACCCAGCTCTATCCAAAACACCCCCAGAAAATCCTAAGTTTCAGATCTAAGAAAGGTTAGTTTGGTCGAAAGTCGTGAGGTTTGTTTGTTCCTCAACATTTGAGTTCGGAGGGTTCGTTTTGTTTGCTCTCTCAAGGATTTGGACTCTCATGAGCCTTTTCTTCCAAATAATCCGGTCAAAGCTCCATGCAAGGCCGGGTTTCTTGGGAGAAAATACCTTTAAGTGGTTAATTAGAGCGGAGCAGGGCAACTAGCTGTCTCATACTTCTTGTTCATGCATAAACGGTAGATTTTCACCTTATGTTCTTCATTTCTCCGGTGAGTCAGTGATTTTTGATTTTCTTTAGTCCGTTAAATTATTTTTTTTCATTTGAGATTCATTCATGTTTTAATCCTCTTATTAGGTTTAACTAGGTTTTGTTTCGGTTTAGTAATTTGGTTTAATTCTAGCCTATTTAGAATAGTATAATCAATTGTTTTGTTCAGTCATGCTGCTGATTTTAAAATTGTTTGATTCTAGATTTACGTCTTTTTCTTATTTCCATAAACCATTAAAATTTATTTTGGGTTTGGTCACTTCGTCTGATTGGGCTTTTGGGTCATCTCTAACCCGGTTCAAGGAAGCCCAGTTATTTTGGGTTGGTTTTGGATTTTGGGGTTAATTTGACCCATGGGTGATATTCTGAAGGTAAATAATAGCCTTTTAAGGGATAGTTTAGGGAAATCGGATGGGGGAAATCTTGCCTAACTAGCTAGAAAGTCTCCAGGAAGGTGGGATTGGGGGTGATTTAACAAACAGGTTTTACTTTCAGTGGTTTGAAATGAAAAAAAAAATTATGGAAGGGGTAAATGGTAAGTTTTGTAATTAATTCTACTGCCTTAATGTCCTTCTATATAACGCGTGTTTCCATGAAATTGGGGAAGAGATTAGAGACCAAAAAAAGGGGTTCAAAAAAAGGTTGAAGAATACATGCCCTGTTAAAGTTTAGATTCAGAAAGAAAAACAATAAAAAAAGAGGAAAAGCTTCCAAATATTGTTACATTGCATCTGTTTTTTTATTTTTTTGGGTTTTGAAAGTTTGAGCGAATTGTTGTTCTCATTCTGTGTTCAAGAAATGGTTGGAGATGATTGATAATTGCTTGTCTACTGCTGTCTAAGACCTGCTGACATTTAGATATCCTTACTTCTGTTAGTTGTTTCTTTGTTGTTTCAGGTTTGTTTTGAACCTTGAAAGTGCAAAATGAAGTTGATGATTCAATGTGTTTGACTGAAATTGGAATTTCCTCCACATCTTGTCTCCTTTTAATTAGCATTACATGTATTAATTGATTTGGACATCATTATTTCTATTTGTCACTAATGTTAGCATAAACCCCTATTCCCTATTAAGCTTCAGAGTTCGAATGATTCAAAATCTAAGCCTGTATAGTACTGTAATTGTGATTTTGGGACTATGCTAAGTTATGGTTTGTGAGGCTATCATATGAGTTTGGGTAGCTGACTATTTTTAATACGTTTGACTTGAATTCAGCAAAATGTTCATGTTTAAATGATAGGAATTGAACAGGATGGAATCCATGTTGGTAAACATACGTTTTTTTGAAAATCATGCTAATGTTTGGTTAAAAGTCATGAGTTCTGTCATGTTTTAATCGTGAGATAAATTGTGCATAAGTTATCTAACATTGGGTACTGCATCTTCATTATAGAAATGTGACTTGGCGTTGGAATACGCTTTGCATCTGTTTAAAACTTGAAAGAACTGTCATTACTTGTTTTAATCTCAAGGTTCTCATGAAATGTAATTTGCTTAAAGTAATTACAATGAATCATGCAACTGGCCTTTGTCGTTGGCCCAGTTATGCCAAATACCCCTTGCTGATTATATGTTCATTCTAGGCTTCATGTTTAGCCTAGCTGTCCCTTGTGTTTTGTTATGGAAGCTTTCAAATGACATTAGCCATACTGCTAGCCCAGCCCCTTTTCAAGTAGCCAAATGATTGATTTCGTCCAGCGCGGGTTTATTAATTATTAGGCTTAGATTGAAAATTAACATAGAATAAATTCGAGCTCCCTTGAACGTCTTCGGTTAACTAGGACTTTTTAATTAGATTGGGTATGCCATATCAACAGAACCTATAATTTATGGCCCTTATAAGATTAGACCAAGAAATCATCTGAAGAAAGAGACTTAAGGTGTGCCATAAGCATAATTAAATCATCTATGGACCTCACACATGTTATTATTTAGATATTAAAAATAAACTTCGTAGCTTACTGTAGGGGCACTAATTATAATTATCATAGTTGTTACTAAAATTTGATGGTACATTTCATGTGGCCCGGTTCTAATTTTCAAAAAGGTTAAATAGAACACATCGTCAACCATGGGTGCATTTCATGTAGTGTGGCTTGCGATCTGTTTTAAATAACCTTTAATTAATTATTCAAATAATTAAAAGCGGTTTTAAATGTTTAGAAGGCACATAGGTTTAAAAGTGTTTAAAATCAGATAATTAGCGACCGTGCAAAAAATTACGAAACCCGGGAATGCCTAACACCTTCTCCTGGGTTAATAGAATTTCTTACCCGGATCTCTTTGTTCAGGTACTATAAAACAGAGTCAATCTTTCCTCGATTCAGGATTTAACACAGGTGACTTAGGACACCATAAATTATCCTAAGTGGCGACTCTAAATTTTGAATAAATAAACCTGTATCAATTGTTACATAAATTGGAAAACTCCCTTATACCCTTCCGGGGGTAGTAAGAAGGAGGTATGATAGGTATTAGGGCCGGCGTAAAGTCTGCCACAAAATCGGCCACAATTTGAGACTTAATGGATGTCCGGAGTCATAGCTCCCTTCCCAGTACGAATAGCCATATGCATTCGTGAGAGGCTATTGCGTTCGTGAAGAGTAAACTCATTAGTGCTTCATGTTCACGACCAAGCCATCATGTTCGTGATGAAGGGATCTGCCTCAGCCTAACTTCGTCTTCGCGATCGCGAAGCACAAAATTATAGACACCAGATATCAGCAAACCAACAAATCCTCTAATTCCAACATCAATCTGTAGCCTTTCTGAAACTCACCCGAGCCCCTCGGGATCCAAACAAACCTTCACACAAGTGTAATAATAACATACGATCTCGCTCGTACAATAAAACCCCTAAATAAAACCTAGAACTATGAATCAAACATTAAAATGCTTGAAATTTTCAAAGAAGCTTAAGAACTTTCAAATTTACAATGGAATGTCCGAACCATGTCAAATCAATTCTTTTTGGCGAAATGGCTTCCTAGCCGCTTAAACTTGTAGGGATTTTGAAAGCCGATTCACAAACATTGGACTTTTCCATTTGAACACTCAAACTCGTGAAACCCTTAACTAATAAACACATTTGATCCTTGACCCTACGCGCGTGTATTACATATTCACAGATGTGTCCATCCAGTCAGCAAATGATCAATGGGATTGTTACATGTCAAGGGTGCGAAAACAAACCCCATAACTATGCTGGAATAAATTTATTAATTTCTAATTTTTCTTCTATTTCCCTTATTTTCTTCTTCACCATCGCTGTGCAACTTTTATCTAACTCAAGGTACAAAAATGACTCAGCAAATCAAATTAATTACAAAGAGGGCCACAAATAATTTACACAGTACAACGGCAGAAAAAATCGAACACCAAGGAACAACAATGGATACATAGAACTGTTCAAGTGAATTCGAGAAAATGTATAAAAACATGGATAATATATGATCAACAAAAATTTGGAAATTGTAACACCAACTGGAAAAAAAACAATTCGCCGGCGATCTCGAGCATTCTCAACATTCAAGCCAAACAACCACAAAAATATCTTTGTCCCTTTGTTTTTTCGCTCACTTCCCCATCTCCTTTTCTCTCATTCTCACCCTCCTAGAGATGTTTCTTTGTCCCTTGTGTGTATATGTGTTTATCTTGCAGCCATTTCTGGTGTTAGGCGGCTAGCTTTTATATTGAGAACAAGAAAAACTCAAAATCCGAAAGGGGGAGGGGGGAAGACGGTGTTAGGCGTAGATGGGGAGGAGGGACTGGTTGGGTTCATTTGGTCGTCGATGTGGGTTATGGGTGGAGTCTTGTTTCTGGTCGTTGGGTATGGTGCAAAGATATAGGGGTGGTGTGTAGAAGACGAGATCCGAAGGGGGGGAGTTTCTATTAATGATAGTAACAGATACACACGCCATGTGAATGTGACTTGTATGCACTATGTGCATGTAAGATAAGTTACCGCCATATAAGCATAGTCAATGGTCAAATGTGTTTATTAGCTATAGGTTTGACGAGTTTGTGTGCTTAAATAGAAAAGACTAAGGTTTGTGTATCGGCTTTCAAAATCCCTACAAGTTTAAGTGACCAGGAAGCCATTTTGCCATTCTATTTTAAACCAAATTTTTTACACAAGACAATAATAGTAAAATGAGCCTTTACCACCTCCCTGAACCAAAATTCAAATCTGGTTGCTATAAAGTCATCCTACTATCAAACTTCATAATTCTTTAAACCTTCAAATTACTAGTTTTTAATAAATTATGTTAAATCAAGTTAGAGACTTCCTAATTAAATTTCGGGCATACACCCAAGTCCTAAATTACACTACGGACCCATCAAAACTGTAAAAATACTAATCTGGTTCCGTTTACATAAAATGTTGAACATAGTCAATTCAAATTATTTTAAGGCAAAAATTAACATTTTCTTCGTTTCTGCACATAAAGACTTTCTAGAACAAGACATGAACTGTGCACTCCAATTGAGGAATGATAAACGAAGCTAATCAAGGTTTCAGAACATAGAAATAAAGGATAAAACTCAAAAAGACCTATCGAGTCATCACATTCTACAACTCTAAAATAAACGTTCATCCTCGAACGGAAAAAGAAAGGTATATGTACTGGTGAAAATGTGTGGGTATCTACTCCGCATGTCGGACTCGTACTTTCGCGTGGCTGCCTGATTACGTCTAAATGCATGCCTCTAAAGAGGTATGACACTGTCATTTTCAAAAATAAAACCCAACAAAGAGTCGGGGTTAGAAGTATATATTCGGAATAAGCAAGAAAATTATTGAGATTTCACTTCCACAAATAGGTTTTTGCTTCTACATCTAAAATTATTCTAATGATTTCAAATCTAAAGATATAAAACTAGAGATGATTGTTTTTGAGTGTTTTCCTAATATATTAAAGGCCTAGGGATGTGATCATGACCTAGGTATTTGCCTAATGGGATAAAGACTTTTATGCTCATTTTATTGACTGGTGTATATTATAGCTCACAACACTACCTTCCCAACTCAATACTTCTCGGTCAGAGAGTAGTTTTGCGCAATTTGGCTTTCTCAAGACCAATGGGTATCCACCAAAATGGTTGATAAGAGCTCAAGCGAGGTTGTTACTATCTCTATGTTGAATCCTTTAATTGGGTTAATCAATCTCTCAATTGACCCAATTCCTTGTTAGCTAAGTTAACTCAGACAAGGTCCCTCTTTTTGAAGAAGAGACTAAGTCAAATAGGCATGAATCAATATTTGCAATCATTAATTTCATAATTGAAGCATGAACCAAGCTAAATAATAAACACCCATTCATAAGCAAGCATAAAATTAATCACCCATAAGGGTTACACACTAGGACTGGTCACAGTGCTAGTAAAAATCTAGCTACTCATAGTGGGTTGAGAAGAAAACAAAGAAGAAAAGATAATAAAACGCATATTAAAGGATTAAAATAGAGAAATCCAATGTTAAATCACCAAAATAAGCTAGAGTTGCCTAAAGAAGCAAAGAGAAATGGCTATAGTACTTCAATTATTCAAAACTTGACCTAATTTTGTGAAACTCTTCTATTTATACAAAGCTGACAATTTCGGACAAAAATGCCCTTCGGGAGGTTCTGCCACCGCAAAATTCCATGTGCAGTTTGCATGTTTCTTCACCTTGTCAGGAGATAGAGGTATGCGACTTCACAATTCTCAACTGTAGCTGTGTGGCAACATTTCTACAGTCCGAAATTTAGTACTGCGGTCACAACTCGGTCTTTAGCAGTCCACATCTTCACTTCTGTAGCCGCAAGATAATCCTTCTGCGGCTGCACAATTCTTGTGTGATCCGCAATTATGGACTTGGAACTTGGGAATTTTCACACTTTCTGAACTTTGGTCAAAGCCCAAACTTTTGCGGTCGCACAATTCATGTGCGGCCCATAATTTGTTCCAAAGTCTGCTGAATCTTCCTTCCTTGATTGCGGCCGCAGATGGAATTTTGTAGTCCGCATTTTGTAAGCTTTTGTGCTTTTTATTGCCTTGGTTTAGATTACTCTTGTTTGAGTTGTATTTTATCTCGGGAGCTCAATTTCCATCATTCCTGCAATTTTACACAATTTGATCAGTTTTGGGGACACAATTCAATACTTTTAGACTAAAACGAAGGCTAAAAGGCACTTATAAGTAGTCAAAATCCCCACTTATCACTGCCTTAATCGACTGACCTCTCAACTACACATTAACAGAAGGATAACTCTTAAACCTTAACTTCCGGTCCTACCATACTAGAATGGCCACCGGTTCCTCCTCGTAAGTTTCTTCAATTAAGGTGATTTCCCTCTTAAAGTTTCATCATATGGTTGAGAAGGGATATCTAGCATATTTGGAGTATATTCAGGATTCTAATTATGAGGTTCCTTCTACGGAATCAGTACCAGTCGCTGGTATGCCACCAGATAAGGACATTAATTTTGATATTGACTTGGTGCTGGTCACTCAAACTATCTTTATTCCACTTCATAAATCCTTGTCCAATTGGATAGATCTAAAATCTATATATGCGATGGATAACCGCAATACTTCTAGAGCATGGAGACGTGGAATTCTGCATGAACTGCTGATAAGCTAGGTGGCAGTGCTAGCTTGTAGACCACCTCGCCAACCCTATCAAGAATCTCAAAGGGTTGGATGGACCTAGGGCTCAATTTGTCCTTCTTTTCGAACCTCATCACACCCTTCATAGGTGAAACCTGAAGCAAAACCCTCTCTCCAACCATGAATGCAACATCACGAAGATTAAGATTGGTATAACTCTTCTTTCTAGACTGAGCTATGCGAAGTCGATGTCGAATCATCTTTACCTTTTCCAAGGCAACCTGAACCAAAGTGGTACCCAACAACCGAGCCTCTCCCAATTCAAACCAACCAACCAGCGAATGACATTGCCTCCCATATGTTGATACCCAATTTTTCCCTATGTATTTTTACATTCAAATACTTTCAAAATAGCATATATAAGTATGCCAAGTATTTTAGTATTTTTCATAATTTTTAAAGGATTTGTAAATCAATTTAATGCCTATTTTAGCAGTACAAAAACCAATAATTATCCCAAAATTATCATTTTGGTGAATAACTAATTTTATTCTCATATTTATTATAAAATATAGCTAGGGTAGTTTTTATACATTTTTACAATTTTATTTGGTATTTTAAAAGCTAAATTGCATGTAATTGCAATTTTAGCCTATTTTAAGAATTAACAACATTTTGTAATTATGGAATTGGTTTCAGTATTTTTAAATTAATATTTATATATTATTAACTGATCTAGTACTTTTAATCGATATGCGAAATCATTTCTCACTATTTTTTAAAAAGGGAAAAACTGGCTATTTAAAATCTTGCCCCATTTCGTTTTAATTATGGCCCAAATTGATCCCCCTAATTGACCCAATTTCAAACCCCTAATGGACCGACCCAATTTCAATCCAACCCGCCTCCAACCCAACCTATTTAACCCGCTCGGCCCTCTCTTTTAATCCAGGCCGTTGATCATTTTGATCAACGGCCACAATGATTCCTTGACTTTTTAATCCCCAAAGACTACCCTAATCCTCTCATTCTCTCATATTAATCGCCTCTGAAATCCCTCTCCTCTCAAACTCTTTCAAACTCTCTTGAAACCCTAGCCTCTCTCACCATCTTCAACCTCAATCTCACTGGAATCCGTGGACTCTCAGGCCATGGATGGCTTAAACTCATCTCCCTATGCTCTTAAACACTTGGTATTCTAAGGTTAGAAGTCTGACCTCAATGATGTCCATTCAGATCTTCGCCGATTCAAGGTTCTATGGCCCTCTCCGGTCCAGCTCCGACACACTATGGTGTTTTGAGCCTGGTTCTGACTTATCTAACTCAGATCGGACCTTTTTCCAAGCCTTTCTCATTCTAGGGTTCTTCTGAAACCCTAACTACTCGGGGTTCTCTCTGATTTTACTTAGATATGTCACATATATGTGCTCTACTTGGGTTTTTAAATAATTTCTCAAATTTTTCTTTCAAAATTATCTTTTAAAAATCACTTCTCTTCGATTTAGGATTTTCTGAAAGGTTCAAAATGTTTCTCCAATTTTTCTTTT
Source organism: Nicotiana glauca (assembly GCA_026770625.1). Taxonomy (NCBI): domain Eukaryota; kingdom Viridiplantae; phylum Streptophyta; class Magnoliopsida; order Solanales; family Solanaceae; genus Nicotiana; species Nicotiana glauca. Next base: position 147,103 of record MU767964.1, read on the forward strand.
CCTTTCTTTGTGTGTATTTGTCACGCATATGCTTCTATTACTTTCTTATGCTTTCTCTCTACTATATATGTCCTTCTATGCTTTGTTTGTCTACTATGATACCATGCTCGCATGTTTATCTTGCCATGTTTTCCTATATGTTCTTTTGCTATACTTTTTCGATTTTTTTTTGTGTTCTTCTACTATATGTATTTCCTACTGAGTTCTTAAGCTTTTGTTTGACTTCTACTGAACTTGAGTTCCTCTAAAAGACCTCTTTAAATGTATTTCCACTATTATTTTCTTAAGTGTTATACTATCTTTTTCTCTTCTGATCCTTGGCTACGTCCCTTCTGAAAAGTACTTTCTTCTGCTATATCTTCTATTGTGTTCTTAAGTGTTATTGTTTTCTCTTCTACTGAACCCTGTTTAAGTCCCTTCTAAAAGGTTTTTCTTAAACATGTTTCTTCTACTACCATGTTGTTCTCTCATTTGTGCTTCGAGTTAGTTTCTTCACTCTGTTTGCCTTTAATTTTCTGTTGTATTTGCTTGTCTTCTCATGAGATTCTGAAAAGAAATATTTGAACCTGTTGCCTCCTCATCTGTGTATTTGACTCGAGTCGGAAACCCTAAAATTTAGGGGGTTTCCTCTGAGTTTGGTCATATGATCGGACTAGGGTTCTGTTTGAGAACCCTAGACTCTTTCAGACTTATTTCTGAGTCTATGAACTAAGTGTGAACTTCTTTTGTTTGCACATTATTCGACCCTCCTACACTAGACTCTTCTATTGAATAGCATGACAAACTTCTTCATGTTTAACGTGTATCTATGGTTTTATATGATGAATTTTTCTTCAAAAGAGTTCCCAACTTGTGGTTGATTCAGAATTCTTTTTGATAAGTCTAAGTGATTGGTACTAATTTTCCTTAAGTCAAAATCTTTCCCATCTATCTGACCTGGTTCGTTCATACAAAATCTTCAATTTCTGATTTACTAGCTGTTAATTGATTCCTTTGCCTTATTTGCACAAACTGTGTATTATCAAGATTTTTTTCTTAAATATACCTCTATGTATTTAACCCTCTTGTACTTCTTTGAAAAGGTTTTGATTAATCTCTTTCCTTAATTATTTTTACCCTTTTTGAAATCAGAATCCCTTAATTAAAGGGAAACCTTGTGTAATTAATTTTCAAACTATTTTCTTACCTATTTCTGCTTGCTATCTACACTATAAAAGGCACGACCCTTTCTACAAAATGGACATGGTTAATTCACAGAACACACAACACATACTTGAGACACTTACAATCTCATATTTCTCTTCTAAAATCATAGTATTCTGACTACTTGCTTGCACTTTGGATTTACAAGACTACTGCTTCCTTTTCTTGTTTCCCTGAAACTTGTATGTTCTAGTTTTGGTATTCATCCTCATCCCAATGTGTTTATTTACATCCTTTGCACCCATGTTTGCTTTGATGTCTACGTTCAATGTTATTTAGCATGATTATTTCTTTGCATTTGTTTCTGTTGTGAATCCTTGCACCACTGTTCCCCTCTATGTGCTTTGAGTTAAAGTTCAGAACATGGCAACATGCAAGTTGTTGCTTATGTTCGGACTTTATCCCTTATAGGGATCCTGACTCCCAAACAAAGTGGCCTAACATGCTGGTGGGTGTGCCAGCACTTCCAATTGCTAGGTATGGCCATTAGCTTGTCTTTTCTTCCTCTCAGGATCCCTCTCTGTACTTACACTCTCTCTTAGCCTCTAAGTTCTGCCCCCCCTCCTGTAAGCCTTGCTTTGGGACCTTGAGTTACCTCTAAACTTGGACACTTGAGGGCTGGCCCTTCCACACTGCGCTATGATTAAACTCTGCCATATATTTGGGTGTGAGCACTACCCGCAATTCATTTGAGACTCTTAGGTAACTTTGACACATCCCAAATAAGAGAAAGGCTTTGGAATCTGATCTTTGGAGTTGGTTTACTTCATGCTTCAGACAGGAAATCTGAATCAGGCTCTCCTAGGTTGTAAATTTTTAGTTCTCTGATGTAATTTTACTTTTTCTTATTCAATCCCGGCTGTAATAACTTGTAATAACTATTGGGGCTGTTAGTGAAAAGGGGAGGGTCAATCATGCATGCAAAGGGGTAGGTATCATGTTCATAGGGAATATTTACACTTCTCCACTCATGTATCCTGTTTTCAGCTTTCACTTCTGTATTTCTATAGAGACCATGTCTATAGGTTTCTGTATTTTTGCATCTCATATAGTGACCATATCTATAGCTTTTTGCACTTCTGCATTTTTATAGAGACCATGTCTATAGGTTTCTGCACTTTTGCATCTCACATAGATACTATATTTATAGGCTTCTTCACTTCGGCATTATATAGAGACCATGTTTATAAGTCATTTCTTAAATGCTGCATATCTTATAGATAATTTGCTTATAGGACTTCCTGAATTTTGCATCTGCATCTGTCACTAGGCAAACTTGTTTATAGGTTTAAATAACTAACATCATTTTAGATACCATGCCTATACGACTTCTGCACTCTTGTTTCAATTGTAAAAGATGTTTTAAAATCAGTAACACCGAGAAAACATGCCTATAGGAACTATCAACTAAATCTAAATCATCTATTCCCTTAAAAGTCTAAAATCAGTAGTAACAATAATGACTACAGAACTTATATTCCTGTAATTGACAATTTCTTTCCCTTAAAATCAGTATACTTCTTTTCTGAAACTAATAGATAGCATGCCCATAGTCGTTCGTTTAACACTTAGGCAAGCCATAAGGTAACTTGTAAATTGAATCTGATTCTATTAACTACAACCAGCAGGCAGGCCTGATTCGGGTTTCTTATCTGAAATATGTAATAGATCAGTCTGCCACAACTCTTAGGTTTAGTCAGACCCTAATCAGTACGTGTAAGACATGCTAAAAACTATATGCTTCTCTTTGTTGTAAGGAGGTTTTTTGAGCCTTTCTATTTGTTATGTGCTTCTCCCCGGTATTTGTTACATATGTGTTTTGATTGTCGCCTTAAAATTTTGTCCTTTGAAACTATAAAACCTCACACCCCTTTCCTTTAGGACTAGTAGTCCCAAATACCTCCAGGGCTGATTGGATTGGGGCAGGTAATAGCATGCAATAAGTAAAACGAGACCATTCCGCGTTTTATACCTTAACGGGGTGGGAAACGATAGATATGGATATGATGACCACGTAATAATACCACATGTATAAACGGTTACCGGGTGTTGTATGGGGTGATCCATATTATGTACAAACTTAGGACCCCCTCCCTTACTTGTTTGTTTTATTTAGAATTTTAAACTATTTTTTCTCAAACTTTAGCTTCTTTAACTGCTTGTAACTGCAATTGCTTACAGCAATTATGTGAACCCCCCCCCCCCCATATTTGTAACTCTTACTTGTCTACTTGTTGTTTGCGCTTAAAGTCACAATTGTAGTATGGCCGGGAACCACACTAGTGGATCTCGAGGGGTGCCTAACACCTTCCCCTCGGGATAATTTCGAGCCCTTAACCAATCTCTAGTTTTCTGAATCAATGTTCTTCTTGGTGTCCTAATGCACTTATTCATTATGTGGCGACTCTTTAATTCAAACCCAATTCCCAAAAGGGAACGAGTTATCCTCACAAATGTCATAAACCCGATTTCATGAGAAAAAGGGGGGATCGATAGTATGGCGACTCTGCTGGGGATTTCTTTAAGGCTTTTACCATTTCATGCTATTTGTGACTTTATGCTTCTTTGTCTTTACTAAGATTAAATGCCTTTAATTTTTTTTCCTTATTCTACTACGAAACTGATTTTGCTCGTTGTTTCTTTTTCTTTGTTTCTCTTAATGCTCTTCCTTTATCGCTTTCCTTTAATACTGATGTAAATTATGAGAAATTGTTGTAATTATTACTTTATGAACGTGCAAATACATGACAACTTGTTGATTATTGTAACTGCATATTCAACATCATATTCCACTCGTGCCAAACAAAATACCATAGCAATGCTTATAATGAGTGGTTGCGCTCTTCCGATAATATCTCCCCCTAAATCTGGCGAAGGCATATTTGCGGTAAAACCAGTCGATCAATGATGTAGTCGACGGTTCTATGCCTTTCCCTCTTGAGTTGTCCGCTAAAGGGTACCAGTCTAATACTCCATAGAAACCTTACTCTATTTAAAGGTGCATGCATCATTGTCAAACCTAGCCGAGTATGTTATGTTATCCGCATAATGACTCTTTGAGATAGCCTTGTCCAAAGTCCACCGGGTTTTCCCAAAACCCAAATGGACGCTACCACATTTTGTGCATTTATTTGGAGAACTAAATGCTTGTTATACTAATTATTGATATTAAAATAGTCGAGTTTGGTGGGGGTAAGGGTCTAACACTACTGGTCTTGCAAAAAATGAGGCATGAAGTCCCCAGATTCGGCATGGTCAGCAATATCCACCCAAAATTGCTAAGTTGGTTGAGAGATCTTCATTCTAGCGATCAGGCTCTTGTCAGGAAATATATAGGAAACCTACCTTCTCTCTTGGAAATTCAATCAAACAACAATATCATAGAAGCTGTCACTCTATTCTGGGATTGTGATAGGTATATGTTTCCGCTTCAGAGACATTGAGATGACACCCTTGCTTGAGGAAATAGGAGGACTGGCTGGAATACCATGGGAAACTTCGGGTTTGTTAATGCCGGAAAACCGCAAGGGTAGAGGTTTTCTCAAAATGATGGGTCTAAAGAAGAATCCAGACTTGACATGTTTGAAGGAGTCCTACATTCCCTTTGACTACTTGTACGAAAGGTAAGGTCACAGCAAATCTTACCGTACTTATCCTGATGAATTCTCCCTTACATCATTAGGGCATATCCATCGAAGGGTCTTTGTCTTTATGTACTATTTCTTGGGGATGATTGTATTTCTGATGAAGAAGGCTAGAATTTATACCAGGCTAGCCATGGTCACCAAAACATTAATGGAGGGAATTGGCGGGAAGTCATTTAGCATAGTACCTATGATTATTGCAGAGATATACCGAGCCTTGGAGAAGTGTCAACAAGGAGCCAAACACTTTAAGGTTTGCAACTTCCTGCTCCAACTCTAGCTCATGGATAACCTCCAAAAGGGTAAGTATCGACATGAGATTCAGCATAGGGACTGGGACGATCATATAGCCTTCCATCAGCCAAAGAGGATGAACTACATGCGCAACATGTTTGCTCAGCCGGAAGATGCAAAAGGATGGGTAGAACTATTTGAAAATCTGAAAGAGGACCAAGTACATTAGATGTTTGAATGGTTCCCTACTGAAGAATTCATTGCCCTATCCTGGGATGCACCATTTCTGATACTTATCGTTTTGAGAGGAACTTACCCTTATGTTCCTCTCCGAGTTATGAGGCTAGCTGGAAGGAAGCTGGTTATACCAAGGGTCGACAAAATGTATCACTTTTGGGCCGAATTTGAAGATGATCATAGCCCTTACAAGTGTCAATCTCAGCATATGTGGCACTGAAAAATCGTCATGGGAAGGGACACTATTGAACCAGAAAGGTACCATGCTAGTTATACTCCGTACCATCCATGCTGGTTAGAAGATAATCATATTGGCCTGGGTCAACCGAGATTTGTTCGAGGTCACAAGATCATGATGAAAAGGCTGAAGCACAGGTCAAGTACAACCAACTGTGCAAAAGGATTCGGGAATGTGAAAGTGAGCACCACAAAATTCAAGAAGTACTTAGAGCGGGTTTTAGTGGAGATGGAAAGGAAATTCATAAAGAGGATCAAGGACTTCTAGAATGCTAAAGGAAACGAAGGTGGACACCTGGCCAGAGCCTACTTACTGCTACGACTTCATGAGCTGTTGAAGTTGTTCGATGGAGCTAAAGATGCCGAGTCTGGGGAAGGTCCTTCTGAGACCAAATAGATAGGAATTTACCTTTCCGTTTATGAATGTAATAAGGCCAATGGCCATTAGTGACATTTTATTTCCGGTTATTTAGTGTCATTTTGGGATTCGTCTTATTTTTATCAATAAAATGAGGCATTTAGCATTATAAGTTCTCCAAATCAATTTGTCGCCAGGCCTACCTCGGGCACAACGAGGCTCCTAAATTAGGACAAAATTTACATTCCTACACTATGTGTTCAAATATCACAACATCTTTTCTTATCGCCCTCACTAACTTGATACATTTTATTTTTGCTTTTTGTTTATTTGCCTCCCCGAACGTTAGTTCGTGCACTCTGGCATCGTCATCATACTCCACAAGATCCAAGGGCCCTCCACCCACTCCTCCTCCTAGTCCTGTCAGAAAAAGGAACAAGGGAAAAAGGGAAGATTTGAGCAACATCAGAAAGGAAAACTCGATTGAACGAGTAGAAATCACTCAGGGTACTCGAGTCTCTAAAGAAAGTGCATCCCAACTCGAGCAAAAAGTATTGAAATTTCAGGAGGAACTAGACCAAGTTCGGAACTTGGCAAGCTTGTCATTTTCCCTCACCACCCCAGATATCAGTTTCGCAAACACTCAGAACCCCACACCTCTACAAAACATATTGAAACCACTAAACTATCCCGCTCCTCACCATTACCGCAATACTTGCCACACTTCCAATAATACCCCACTGCTTATCCCAGAACCTTTGAACTCCACAAGTGACCCTCTGCACACTCACCATAACACCCCCATCTATGTGGAAACCATACCACACTCCATTCAATCCATCTCAAGCACACCTAAGTCTGATGATAAAGACTCACTTATCAGGAACCTGGCAGAAGAACTCAAGAAACTGACTAGCCGAATTCAGGGCATCGAAGAAAGCAAAGGGATTGAGGGGTTGAACTACGAAGACCTCTGCATACAACCAGATGTCGAACTGCCTGAGGGGTACAAACCTCCTAAGTTTGAAATGTTTCATGGCACAGGGGATCCCAGAGTTCATTTGAGAACATACTGTGACAAGCTGTTTGGAGTAGGGAAGGACGAAAGGGTTCAAAGGGAACTTTTCATGAGGATATTGAAAGGAGATGCTCTATGTTGGTACATTAGCCAAGACCCGAAGAAGTGGTCGAACTAGGTGAGTATGACATCCGACTTCATGGATAGATTCAGGTTTAATATAGAAAATGCACCGAATGTGTTTTACATTCAGAATTTGAAGAAGAAACCCACAGAAACATTCCGCGAGTATGCGACTCATTGGAGATTAGAGGATACTAAGGTCCGACCTGCTTTAGAGGAATAACAAATGAACAAGTTTTTTGTCCGGGCTCAGGATCTGCAATACTATGAAAGACTGATGCTGATCAAAAATCATAAATTTTCTAACATCATCAAGCTAGGAGAAAAGATCGAGGAAGGTATCAAAAGTGGTATGGTTATGAACTTGGAAGCCTTGCAAGCTACCAATAAGGCTCTATAGTCTGGTGGTACATCCAAGAAAAAGGACGTAGGCGCCGTGATGGTTGCACAGAGAACCAAATCACCTATCAAATACCAAACGTATCCAATGCCTCCACTTATATATCAGCCCACTCCAAATTACCAAACACCCACACCTTCCTACCCAAGTCCACCTCCACTACCTACATAACAACCTGCTTCACCCAGATATTCCCAGCCCACACACGTCTACCAAGCTTACAACACTCAACAATCCCACTATAAATCACCTCCCCCTCGTCAAAACATCCCTAGACCCCAACCAAATTTCGATCGTAGACCTCCCAAATAGTATACCGCCATTGCCGAACCAATTGACCAGCTGTACAAAAGGCTCAAAGCTGCTGGATATGTCACCTATATCCCCGCTATAACCCCTGAAAACCCTTCCAATGGGTTAACCCAAATAAAACCTGTACATACCATTCTGGCATGAAAGGGCATACCGTTAATGAAACTCGCTCCCTGAAGGACAAGATCCGGGCTTTGATTGACAACAAGGTCATCGTGGCAAAGAAGCCTGCTCCAAATGTCTGCAATAACCCTCTACCAAATCACAAGGGTTGAGGTGTTTACATGATTGAAATTGAGGATGATTGGGATCCCAAGGGATCAATCGGTTTGATCGCAGAAGGCGGCGATCCAAAGAATCTAACTGTCACCCTTAATATGATTGTAGTCCAAATTCAGCCTTCTAGAGACACTGAGGTGAACATATCCATACCACTTGAGTTTGAAACATCATCCTCTATGAAGACGCCAACACCAATTGAGGTCAAATTTGGGTCCCCAAAAGTGCCTGTACCATTCGAAGTTGATGTATTACCTTCCAAAGCAAGGTTGCCCATTCCGGTAGCAATGACAGTCGTAACACCATTCCACACAAAAACCATACCATGGGACTACACAACCGAGGCAAAAAGGAAAGGGAAAGCCAAGTTCGGGAAAGCAGTTGCAACATAGGGTATGACAAGAACTGGCTGGGTTTATACCCCAGAACACTCGACTGAGTCGAGTAAGCAGACCTTTGTTCTACAAGGCATAACTGAAACTAGGCCTGATGATCTCTAGAGAAAGATACAAGCGAAGGAATACTCAGTCATTGATCACCTGAACAAAACACCGGCGCAGATTTCTATCCTTGCTTTGCTACAGAATTCCGATGCACACAAGAATGCCTTATTAAGAGTGCTAAGTGAGGCGTATGTACCAAGCAACATCACTGGAGGATAAATGGAAAACATGGTAGGCCAGGTATTGGAAAGTCACAACATCACCTTTCACGAAGATGAGCTGCCACCGGAGGTATTGAGTCACAACAAGGCGTTGCATATCACCATTTAGTGCGAAGATTATTTTATCACCAGGATCCTGGTCGATGGGGGCTCCAGTCTCAATATTTGTCCGTTAGTAACACTCAGGACATTGGGAAAAGGGCTGCATTAAATCAAGGACGGGGCCATCAAAGTTAAAGCTTTCGACGGTTCTCAAAGGTTAACTATTGGGGAGATTAGCTTATGTTTGCAAATAGGGCCCACTTGGTTTGATGTTGACTTTTAAGTGATATACATGCCGGCATCTTACAATCTATTGTTGGGACGACCATGGATTTATGCTGCTGGGGCCGTGGCATCAACACTACATCAGGCAGTGAAGTTTGAGTGGAATCACCAAGAGCTGATCATTCACAACAGCGGTAGAAATCCTATATACAGTCGCCAGACCCTCCCAGCTCTTGGAGGAAGAAGAAAGATAAGCGGAGAAGCTTACCACCACATCGAACGAGTCAACGCCGTTGATAAGGATAAGTGGTGGGATAAAAAAATTGAAAGTGTATTGAACTGGAGCGGGTATGAACCTGGCAAGGGACTTGGAAAGAATCTCCAAGGAATCGCTAAGCCCATCAAGCTTAAGAAACACGGCACCACCTTTGGATTGGGATATGAGTATACCTGGAAATAATTCAATGAATGGTCGCCACCCTAGTGGGGTCCTTACTATCCATCGGAGCAGCCGATACCCTATTTGGAACAGACCTTCCAACCAGTCGAGGTCATCTATGGGTCAGAAGAAGAAGAAGCCCTATCAGCAATAAGGAATTTGTTCCTAGAAGATGATGATATGGACTGCTGTGTCATTCTCGATGAGGAGGGGGAGGAAGGCCCTTCCACATAGGCGATAAGCAGAGGAGCATGCCTCAATAACTGGACCGTCAGAACCACCAGAGCCCGCCGTGCCTCGGGGTAACAAGGCTGAACAAGCACCATGCACTATTTTATTTTACTGCTTCACTTTCCTTTCGCATTTTTATTTATTTATTTATTTTACAAGAAAGAGCACTAATGTTCAAAACATTTATGGAATATATCAAAGCATTTTAATTTTCTTATAAATCTTACTCTTATTATTTTCTCTCATTACTTTACTTATACAGCATTATTATTACTTATCTTGATGAACCAATGACTGTGACATGCAACAAGACAACACAACAAATAGACATAGATTCAAAGGAAGATGATATACCGGAAGAGATTGTTAAGGAAGTTGAGAATTTCAAAAATAGGCCTAAGTCCAACTTGGACGATACTGAGATTGTTAACCTGGGAGATGCAGAAAACATCACAAAAACACGAATCAGTGTTCATTTGCCACCATCAGAGAAGGAAGAGTATACAAAGATTCTAAGAGAGTATGAGGACATATTTGCCTTGTCGTACGACGACATGAGTGGTTTGAGTACATATATTGTGGCTCACAGATTGCCAACTGATCCAACATGTCCACCAGTAAAGTAGAAGCTCGGAAAGTTCAAGCCAGATATGAGTCTGAAAATCAAGGAAGAAGTCACTAAGAAGGTCAAGGCTAAGGTTATCAGGGTAGAAGAGTATCCAACATGGTTAGCCAACATTGTGCCAGTGCCAAAGAAAGACGGGAAGGTTAGAGTCTGCATCGACTACCGAAATCTCAACCGGGCCAGTCCAAAAGATGACCTCCCCTTTCCAGATATACATATCCTGATTGATAATTGCACCATCCACGAGTTGCAATCATTTGTAGATTGTTTTGCTGGGTATCATCAGATCTGGATGGATAAAGAAGATGCCGTGAAAATGGCTTTCATCACGCCGTGGGGCATGTACTCCTACAAAATGATGTCGTCGGGTTAAAGAATGCAGGGGGCACCTACATAAGGGCCATGACTACTATTTTCCATGACATGATACACAAGGAGATCGAAGTATATGTAGATGATGTCATCATCAAGGACATCATCAAGTCTAAGAAAGTCGTTGATCACATGGAAGATCTGAGGAAGTTCTTCAATAGACTGAGAAGGTACAACCTGAAACTGAATCCCGCAAAATGTGCATTCGGGGTTCCGGCTGGAAAATTACTCGTGTTTATTATGAGTCATCAGGGAATAGAACTAGATCCATCAAAAATCAAAGCCATTCAAGAATTGCCATTGCCAAAGAACAAGAAGGATGAAATGAGTTTCTTGGGGAGACTTAACTATATCAGCCGGTTCATAGCCCAATCTACGGTTATTTATGAGCCGATCTTCAAAATGTTAAAGAAGGATGCCGCCACTAAATTGACCAATGAATGCCAAAAAGCTTTCGACTGAATCAAGGAATACCTGTCAACACCACCAGTCTTGGTCCCGCCTGAACCAGGTAGACCTTTGCTACTCTACTTTGCAGTGTTAGATGGTGCCCTCGGTTCCTTCCTAGGGCAACATGATGAAATGGGGATAAAAGAGCAGTCTATCTATTATCTCAGCAAGAAGTTCGCCTCGTACGATGCCCGATATTCTTTGTTGGAACGTACCTACTGTGCTTTGACTTGGGTAGCTCAGAAGCTGAGGCACTACTTTTGTGCCTATACTACAAATCTCATATCAAATATGGATCCTTTGAAATACATCTTTCAGAAACCCATGCCCCTTGGCAAGCTCGCCAAGTGGCAAATCCTGTTGAGTAAATTTGACATTGTCTATGTGACTCAGAAAGCAGTCAAGGGACAGGCACTAACAGATCACCTGGCCGAAAACCCCATGGATGGAGAATACGAACCCCTAAAAATGTATTTTCCTGACGAAGAGGTATCATTCATAGGAGAAGATATTGTAGAATCCTATGATAGGTGGAGAATGTTTTTCGACGGCGCAGAAAAATTCAAAGGAGTTGGTATAGGAGCAGTCCTAGTATCAGAAACCGGTCAGCATTATCCGATGTCTTTGAAACTCAGATTCCCGTACACCAAAAACATGGCAGAATATGAAGCCTACATCTTAGGGCTCAAGATGGCCATTGACATGAACATCCAAGAGTTGCTAGTAATTAGATATTCAGACTTTCTTATACACCAGTTCCGAGAAGAATGGGCAACCAAGAACTCTAAGATACTCTCATACCTGCATCATGTACAGGAGTTGAGAAAGAGGTTCACAAAGACGGAATTCCAACATATTCTCAGAGTCCAGAATGAGTTCGCTGATGTATTGCCTGCCCTGGCCTCTATGATACAACATCTAGATAAGAACTTCATTGGTCCTATTCTCGTGAACATCTATGTTTAGCCAGCTTACTGTGCTCAGGTCGAAGAGGAAGCAGATGGAAAACCTTGGTTTCATGATATCAAGGAATTTTTGGCAAAAGGAGAATATCCCGAGCTCGCAAATGCTACTCATAAGTGCACACTTCGGAGACTGTCTAACAACTTCTTTCTCAGTGGAGGAATCCTGTATAGGAGGACTCCGGACTTGGGATTACTAAGGTGTGTTGACGTAAATGAAGCATCCAGACTACTAGAAGAAATCCATGTCGGGACCTTTGGACCACATATGAACGATTTTGTTATAGCTAAGAAGATACTCCTAGCAGGTTATTTTTGGATGACTATGGAGACGGACTGCATCCAGTATGTTCGAAAGTGCCACCGCTGTCAAATACATGCCGACATGATAAGGGTGCCTCCAAATGATCTTAATGCAACAAGATCACCATGGCTATTCGCCGCATGGGGAATGGAAGTTATCAGACCAATCGAACTTGCCGCATCAAATGGGCACAGGTTTATCCTAGTAGCAATGGACTATTTCACCAAATGGGTTAAAGCAGCATCTTACAGAGCAATGACTAAGAAAGTCATGTCAGACTTCGTCCGTGACTGTATCGTTTGTCGATTTGGGATTCCAGAATCAATCATTACTGACAATGGCTCCAACGTCAATAGCAACTTGATGAATGCTATGTGTGAAACATTCAAGATTAAACACAAGAACTCCACAGCTTATAGGCCTCAGATGAATGGAGTCGTAGAAGCCGCCAATAAAAATATCAAGAAGATACTGAGGAAGATGATAGAAAAGCATAAACAATGGCATGAGAAGCTATCATTTGCTTTGTTGGGGTACCGCACCACAGCCCGCACATCAACTGGGGCAACTCCCTACATGCTGGTTTACGGTACAGAAGCAGTCATTCCCGTCGAGGTAGAAATTCCTTCCGTAAGGGTTATACAGGAAGCAAAACTCGATGATGTAGAATGGGTGAAGATTCGTTACGAGCAATTGGCTCTAATAGATGGGAAAAGAATGAATGCAGTTTGCCGTGGCTAGCTTTAACATAACAGAATGTCCAGAGCTTTTAACAAGAGAGTCAAACCAAGATGGTTCACATCGGGGCATCTAGTGTTAAAGAAGATTTTTCCACATCAAGATGAAGCCCAAGGGAATTTTCTCTCCCAACTGGAAGGGTCTATACATGGTTCATTGGGTTCTGACAGGAGGATCCCTTATACTTGCAAAAATAGACGGAGAAGTTTGGCCAAAACCAATCAACTCAGATGCAGTCAAGTGTTACTATGTGTAATCTTATGTTTTCCAATATGATGTAATTTGAACTATGTCTGACTTAATTCTTGTTTAAGAGGGGATACGTAGGTAGCCTTATGGGTTCGGTCACAATTAAATAAAAAATTTCATTTTCCCCGCAATTGGAAACTGGGGCAGAATTTTGAGAAGGTCCCTCAAAATTCCAAAGCAATTTTAGCCAATCATCGTGAGCAACCGTTAGAAGCAACAGCCAAGTAAAATGGGGCAGAATTTTGAGGAGGACCATCAAAATTTTGAGGCAAGATAGGTTGCAATTTCCTGAACCACGACACTGTCGTCGGTTCATCTAAAAACAATTTCTTAAATATATACTCATGCCATATTTTTTTAAAAGCTCATGTATGCCTGTTACAAATTGCTATGTTTAGTAATGCTACCCCAATGATAGGCACACTATCACCAAAACAGAGCCAATTAGGTCAAGCACAGTCAGCGGGGATATGAACTAACCTTTCCCCTTTATAAAACTCATGATTTTTATTTGGATACAGGCACCTAAGTCGCAAAATCATAGAATATATTATACACTCATACTATTCAGGAATACAACTCTCGGAACCATCACACCTATTCACAGTTGTTATCCGCACGCAGTATCCCCAACAGCCACAATATCACAGTCAGCTATCAGCTCTCAGATAAGAAATTTATTACTACTTGCCTTTTACCTCTTGCATAAGGCTACCATTCTGCCTTCCGAGGTTATGCTCTACCTCCACCTACATTCTTGCATTGCATAAGGCTACCATTATACCTTCCGAGGTTAAGCTCTACCTCCATCTGCATTTCCTACATTGCATAAGGCTACCATTCTGCCTTCCGAGACAAAGCATTGTCTCTATCTGTATTCTCACATTGCATAAGTCTACTATTTTGCCTTCCGAGACTAAGCACTATCTCCATCTGCATTCTCGCATTGCATAAGGCTACCATTCTGCCTTCTGAGACTAAGCACTATCTCCATCTGCATTCCTGCATTGCATAAGGCTACCATTCTGCCTTCCGAGGTTAAGCTCTACCTCCATCTGCATTCTCGCATTGCATAAGGCTACTGTTCTACCTTCCGAGACTAAGCATTGTCTCCATCTACATTTTTACATTGCAAAAGGCTACCATTCTGCCTTCTGAGTTTAAGCTCTACCTCCATCTGCATGGCTTAAATATCGCTACCTCTATTTATATCTTGCATCAGCTAAAAGATCGCCATTTTACTTACGTTTTGCATGGCTAAAAGATCGCCACCTTTATTTATGTCTTGCATCGGTTGAAATATTGCCACTTTATTTACGCTTTCTTGGGCTGAAAGATCGCCACCTATTGCATCGCATGCGCTGAAAGATCGCCAAATTGTCCAAAAGTATCATTGTTTGGAGGCACCATTCGCATAGTCCGAGAACGCCATGTCATGGCCTGAGGACCCCTTTTATCTCTTGCATATCATTATTCAAAGGCATCATCGCGTGGAGGCATAATTTCATAGCTCGAGAGCATCATTTCATAGCCTGCGAATCCTTTATTATATGCTTCATGGCCTAAGACATCATGGTCTGAGAATTTCATCCTAACCGTCCGAGGACATCATTCATGGTCCGACGAGAAATTGCATCATGTTTAAATTTAGGCACAATATATGCGCATATTGCTTATCTGTAGGTAAATCGGCAAGCAACGGCCATCTCAGTAGGAGCGATCCCGCTCCGGTTCCCGCAGCCCTATTAGACTCTAACAATCCGCCCCAACCTTAGTATCGCGTCTGTCCTCGAAAGATTTCCATCGGCATACTCCACCGACGGATCCTGAACTACATATGGTCTGGTTCCTGTAAGACCAGGGATATGTAGGCAGCTCAGGAACCAGAGCGCGGTTAAATTCTTTAAACCGTTTCGTTCGGTCAAATTGGCCATCAAATCTTTACCTGACAACTCGTTCATCCTTCCCGGGTAAAGAGGGGCAGTTGTTGATACCCAGTTTTTCCCTACGTATTTTTACATGCAAATACTTTCAAAATAACATATATAAGTACGCCCAAATGTTTTAGCATTTTTCCTAATTTTTAAAGAATTTTTAAATTAATTTATTGCCCATTTTAGCAGTACAAAAACCAATAATTATTCCCCAAATTATTATTTTTGCGAATAACTTATTTTATTCTCATATTTATACCAAAACATAGCTAGGGTAATCTTTATATATTTTTACAAATTTATTTGGTATTTTAAAAGCTAAATTGCATATAATTGCAATTTTAGCCTATTTTAAGAATTACCAGCATTTTATAATTATGGAATTGGTTTTAGTATTTTTAAATTAATATTTGTATATTATTAACTGATCCAGTACTTTTAATTTGTTTTCGAAATTATTTCTCACTATTTTTTAAAAACGGAAAAACTAGCTATTTAAAATCTGGCACCATTTTCTTTCAATTATGGCCCAAATTGATCTCCCTAATTGACCCAATTTCAAACCCCTAATGGACCGACCCAATTTAAATCCAACCCTTCTCCGAACCAACCAATTTAACTTGCCCTTCCCTCTCTTCTAATCAACGACCATGATCATTCCTTGCCTTTTTAATCCCTAAATATTACCCTAATCCTCTCATTCTCTCCTATCAGTCGCATCTGAAATCCCTCTTCTCTCAAACTCTCTCAAACTCTCTCGAAACCCTAGCCTCTCTCACCATCTTCAAGCTCAATCTCACCAAAATTTGATCACGCTCAACTGTGTCTATTAAAAGACTAAGCGGGCGTTGCAAATATAATCCGGGGTATTATGCCCAGAGTTAGTACCCACAGGGAATTAACGTATCAACTATTATTGTTATATCACTAAATTCTCAATAATCAACTTTCTCAATATTTATGATTAATAGTTGGCGGTGTTTTTTATATTGCTATATCTAAACAAGAATAATAAACTAAGAATTAACGAACAAGCAGTTGTAAACAATAGAAGTAAATGTCTAAGGTAATGGTTTCCCCTGTTGTTGATTTCCTTAGTAGTATGTTTCTTATAGCTATGATTTAGTTGCCTCTATCAACCATGAACTCTCCAGCTATCATAACTCTCTCTCAAGTAATTATGATAATTTACTAGACGCACTCTCTCAAGCTATGCTAGCTAGATTTCATTACATTTCACTTAGATTGGACCCGAGGTATCGTTATCTCTAATCCAACCTCTAAACCCTCAGTTATGACTCTCGTCTATACTCCGGGAGTGGTGTTGTTCAAACAACTACCTAAATATGCACTCTCTCTCAAGTAGATACATAATGAATAGGCACAGCTAATTGAGGGCCCTTCAATAAACTACAACAAGAACGTAGTTGAATAAATAGAGATTAACAACCAATCATAACTATATTAACATCACAATAAGTTCATCCACAACGGGTTCCACCAAAACCTTAGATTAAGGTTTTTAGCTACTCATGACAATGGGGAAATCAAATACTAAAAGATTCATAATCATAAATTGCAAGAAAATAAAGAAGAATAGAAACAACGATGTTTTGGGTGATCTCTCACACTTGTTTTTCTTGCCAAAGTACTCTCTAATAATGTTACATGCCTCCCTTGGGCGAGTCCTAGTATTAAAATAGGGTTTTGGGCTAAGAATTCCAGAATTTGCACTTCAGTCCCTTAAGTTCCAGTCGCCTGCCGCGGTTCTACCGTGCCCACGCTGGGACCGCGGCCAAAAGGCCTCTCTGAATCTCCTATAACAGCTCACCGCAGTCCTACCATGCCCACGCTGGGACCGCGGCAGTTCACCTCCAGGCCTCGTTTGTGTATTTCACATGGTTCACTTGGCGACTTTGATGAGATTGGCTTCTTTTTCTTCCATAAATGATACAAAGCCACTCCATAGCCTTCTTCTAATGTATGTAACCTGAAAAACCTGAAAAAGATAATAAGAGCATTTTGCTATCACTTTTACAATAAAAACTCTATAAGAAAGTGGTTCTTTTGGGGCTTAATCATAGTTCAATTCACCTATTATCAGAATCCATGGACTTTTAGTCCATGGATGGCTTAAACTCATCTCCCTGTGATCTTAAACACTTGGTATTCGAAGGTTCGAAGTCTGACTTCGATGGTGTCCATTCAAATCTTCGTCGATTCAAGGTTCTATGGCCATCTCCGGCCCAGCTCTGGAACACTATGGTGTTTTGAGCCTGGTTCTGACTTATCCGACTCAGATCGGACCTTTTTCCAGGCCTTTCTCATTCTAGGGTTCTTCAAAAGAGTTTTCAACTTGTGATTGATTTAGAATTCTTTTTAATAAGTCTAATTGATTGGTACTGATTTTCCTTAAGTCAAAATCTTTCCCATCTTTCTGACCTGGTTCATTCATTCAAAATCTTCAATTTCTGATTTACTAGCTGTTAATTGATTCCTTTGCCTTATTTGCACAAATCGCGTACTATCAAGACTTTTTCCTTAAATATACCTCTATGTATTTACCCCTCTTGTACTGCTTTTAAAAGGTTTTGATTAATCTCTTTCCTTAATTATTTTCACCCGTTTGAAATCAGAATACCTTAATTAAAGGGAAACCTTGTGTAATTGATTTTCAAACTATTTTCTTACCTATTTCTGCTTGCTTTCTACACTATAAAAGGCATGACCCTTTCTACACAATGGACACGGTTAATTCACAAAACACACAACACACACTTGAGACACTTACAATCTCATAGTTATCTTATAAAATCATAGTATTCTAGCTACTTGCTTATAGTTTGGCTTTGAAAGACTACTATCTCCTTTTCTTATTTCCCTGAAACTGGTATGTTCTAGTTTTGGTTTTCATCCTAATCCCAATGTGTTTATTTACAGCCTTTACACCTATATTTTTTTTGCTGTCTATATTCAATGTTATTTAGCATGATTATTTCGTTGCATTTGTTTCTGCTGTGGATCATTGCACCCATGTCCCCTCTATTTACTTTGAGTTAAAGTTTAGAACATGGCAACATCCAAGTTGTTGCTCATGTTCAGCCTTGATCCCTTATGGGAATCCTGACTCTCAAACAATGTGGCCTAACAAGCTGGTGGGGTGTGCCAGCACTTCCAATTGCTAGGTATGACCATTAGCCTGTATTTCCTTCCTCTCACAATCCCTCTTTGCACTTACACTCTCTTTTAGCATCTAAGTTCTGCCCCCCACCTGTGAGCCGTGCTTTGGGACCTTGAGTTCCCTCTAAACTTGGACACTTGAGGGCTGGCCCTTCCACACTGCACTATGATTAAATTCTGTAATATATTTGGGTGAGAGTACTGCCTGGAGTCGATTTGAGACTCTTAGGGAACTCTGACACATCCCAAATAAGAGAAAGGCTTTGGAATCTGATCTTTGGAGTTGGTTTACTTCATGATTCAGACAGAAAGTCTGTATCAGGCTCTCCTTGGTTGTAAATTTTAGTTCTTTGATGTAATTTTACTTTTTCTTATTCATTCTGGGATTTAATCACTTGTAATAACTATTGGGGCTATTAGTGAAAAAGGGAGGGTCAATCATGCATTCAAAAGGATAGGTATCATGTTCATAGGGAATATTTACACTTCTGAACTCATGTATCCTGTTTTCAGCTTTCACTTCTGCATTTCTGTATGGACCATATCTATAGGTTTCTGCACTTGCATCTCATATAGAGACCATGTCTATAGGTTTCTGTACTTCTGCATTTTTATAGAGACCATGTTTATAGGTTTCTGCATTTTTGCATCTCACATAGATACTATATTTATAGCCTTCTGCACTCCTGCATTATATAGAGACCATGTCTATAAGTCATTTCTTAAATGCTGCATATCTTATAGATAATATGCCTATAGGACTTTCTGAATTTTGCATCTGCATCTGTCACTAGGCAAACATATTTATAGGTTTAAATAACTAACAACATTTTAGATACCATGCCTATACGACATCTGCACTCTTGTTTCGATTGTAAAAAAATATTTTAAAATCAGTAACACCTAGAAAACATGCCTATAAGAACTATCAACTAAATCTGAATCGTCCATTCGTTTACAAATCTAAAATCAGCAGTAACAATAATGACTGCAGAATTTATGTTCCTGTAATTGATAATTTCTTTCCCTTAAGATCAGTATACATCTTTTCTGAAACTAATAGATAGCATGCCCATTTTCGTTTAACACTTGTAAATTGAATAACATTCTATTAACTACAACCAGCAGGCAGGCCTGATTTGGGTTTCTTATCTGAAATATGTAATAGATCAGTCTGCCACAACTCTTAGGTTTAGTCAGACCCTAATCAGTACGTATAAGACATGCTAAAAACTATATGCTTCTCTTTGCTTTAAGGAGGTTTGTTTGAGCCTTTCTACCTGTTATGTGCTTCTCCCTCAAATTTGTTACATATGTATTTTGATTGTCACCTTAGAATTTTGTCCTTTGAAACTATAAAACCTTACACCCCTTTCCTTTAGGATTAGTAGTCCCAAATACCTTTGGGGCTAATAGGATTGAAGTGGGTAATAGCATGCAATAAGTAAAACGAGACCATTCCGCATTTAATACCTTAATGGGGTGGGAAAGAGTAGATATCGATATGATGACCACATGATAACACCACGTGTATAAACGATTACCGGGCGTTGTGTGGGGTGATCCATATTATGTATAAACTTAGGACCCCCTCCCTTACTTGTTCATTTTATTCAGAATTTCAAACTTCTTTTTCTCAAACTTCAGCTTCTTTAACTGCTTTTAACTGCAATTACTTACAATAATTATGTGAAAACCCCCTCTCATATCTGTAACTCTTACTTGTCCACTTGTTGTTTGCGCTTAAAGTCACAATTATAGTATGACCGGGTACCACACTAGTGGAGCTCGAGGGGTGCCTAACACCTTCCCCTCGGGATAATTTTGAGCCCTTACCCAATCTCTAGTTTTCTGCATCAAAGTTCTTCTTAGTGCCCTAATGAACTTATTCATTAGGTGGCGACTCTTCAAATCAAACCCAATTCCCAAAAGGGAACGAGTTTTCCTCCCAAATATCATTAACCTGATTTCGCGAGAAAAAGGGGGCATCGACACCATATAATGCCTCATACAAAAAAATCTGAATACTCGATTGGTAGTTGTTATTGTAGGCAAACTTCGCAAGTGGGCAAAATGGATCCCAAGAACCCCAAAAATCTATAACGCAGGCATGAAGCATATCCTCTAATATCTTAATGGTAAGCTCGAACTACCCCTCCATCTAGGGGTGAAATGTTGTACTCAAATCAACTCGTGTACCTAACTCACATTGTACAGCCCTCCAGAAGTGTGATGTGAACTGCGTAACCCGATCAGAAATTATGGACATCAGCATACCGTAAAAACGAATGATCTCGTGGATATAGATATTAGATAACCGCTCTAAAGAATAGGTAACTACTACCGGAATCAAATGTCCCGACTTGGTCAATCTGTCCATATTGACCCATACTACGTCAAATTTCTTCAAAGTTTGTTGGAGACCAACAACAAAATCCATGGTAATATGCTCTCACTTCTACTCGGTAATCTTAAGCTTCTAAAGCAAAACGCCAAGCCTCTGATTCTCATACTTTACTTGCTGACAATTCAAACATCAAGCAATATATGCCACTATATCCTTCTTAATTCTTCTCCACCAATAATGCTACCTTAAATCCCGATACATTTTGGCTGCTTCAAGATGAATGGAATACAGTGAACTGTGGGCCTCCTCAAGAATCAACTCACAAAGCCTATCCACATTGAGCACAAAAATCCGACCCAACATATGCAATGCCCCATCATCTCCAATAGTAACCTCCTTGGAGCACCTGCAACACCATGTCCTTAAGGACAAGAAAATAGGGGTAGTCATATTGACGCTCTCTGATGCGCTCACACAAAGAAGACCGAGAGACTCTGCAAGCTAGAACCTGACGAGGCTCCAAAACATCTAACCTCATGAACTGATTGGCCAAGGCCTATACATCTGATGCTAGCGGTCTCTCACCATCTTGAATATATGTAAGGCTACCCATTATCACATCCTTCCTATTCAAGGCGTCGGCCAACACGTTGGCCATCCCAGGATGATACAAAATGGTGATATCATAGTCTTTCAATATCTCCAACTACCTCCGCTGCCTCAAGTTGAGTTCCTTTTGCTTGAACGAATGTTGTACACTCCGATGATATGTGAATACCTCACACAACACGGTGTAGAGGTAATGCCTCCAAATCTTCAGCACAGGAATAATGTCTACCAACTCTAAGTCATGATCAGGGTAATTCTTCTTATGAACCTTCAACTATCGCGATACGTATGCAATCACCCAACCATCCTGGATCAATATTACAATGAGCACAATACGCGATGCATCATAATACACCGTGTAGGATCCTAAACCTATGGATAACACAAATACTGGAGTTATAGTCAAGGTAGTCTTGAGCTTCCGAAAGCTCAAATCACACTCATCAGACAACCTGAACGGAGCATCCTTCTGGGTGATCTATTCTATGGGGCTGCTATGGATGAAAACCCCTCCACGAACTGGCGATAATAACCCGCCAAACTCAGGAAACTCCGAATCTCTCTAGCTGAAGTAAGTCAAGGCCAGTTCTGAACCACCTCAATCTTCTTTGGATCCACTTTTATGCTCTCGGACGATACAACATGCCCTAAAAAGGTGACCGAATCCAACCAAAGCTCACACTTTGAAAACTTGGCATATAACTAACTATCTCCGAGAGTCTAAAGTATAAATCGAAGATGCTACTCATGCTCCTCTCAACTGCAGGATTAGATAAAGATATCATCAATGAATACAATCACAAAAAAATAATAATAGGGCTTAAATACCCAGTTCATCAAATTCATAAATGTTGCTTGGGCATTTTTCAACAACAATGACATCATTAGGAACTCATAATGCCCATAGCGAGTTCGAAAAGTTGCCTTAAGGACATATGATGCCCTAATATTAAACTGATGGTACCTAGATCTCAAATCAATCTTTGAAAATACTTTGGCACCCCGAAGTTGATCAAATATGTCATCAATGCTCGATAATGAATATTTGTTCTTGAGAGTGATTCTATTCAATTGTTGATAGTCTATAAAAATCCTTATCGAACCATCCTTCTTCTTCATGAACAACACTATCGCGCCCCAAGGAAAGACTCTAGGTCTAATGTATCCCTTGTCAAGTAAATCGTGCAACTACTCCTTCAGTTCATTCAACTCAACCGCAGTCATACAGTTTGGTGGAATAGAAATAGGTTGAATGCCCAAAGCCAAATAAATATAGAAAATATCTCTATTAGGTGGCATCCCTGGCAGATCAACATGAAATGCCTCTGGAAACCCACGCACAACAGGTAACCAATCCATTGAAGGAACCTCCGCACTGGAATCACGAATATAGGCCAAATAATATAGACATCTCTTTTTGACCATACATCACGCCTTCACATAAGAAATAACCCTACTAGTAGAAAGGTCAGGAGTCCCTCTCCTTTTTAATTGAGGAATCCCAATATGGCTAAGGTCACCATCTCTGCGTAACAATCCAAATAGCATGATAAGGTGTCAACCACTCCATGCCCAAAATAACATCAAAGTCTACCATATCAAGAAACACGAGATATAATGTTACACCCCGTAGGTTTAACAACCTTGATACTTATATATATATATATATCATGTTTTGAGTGGAATATTTTTTTAAACGAAAAAATTGTTTAAAATGATATGATTTTATATAGTTATTAATATTACTACTTTCAATTATACACATAATATGAGAAAGTTTACGAGATTTTTTTTATTGTAAAGATAGAAATTATTTTCTCACATGAAAAGAAGGTTACCTTTTTACCATTTTAAGAATTAAGCGTACCAGAATTTATACTCATTTTATGAGATTAGGAAAAATTATACGTTGGGAAAATATGTGCATTTTTTTAACATGGATATTTAATACAATAACAGTATATGTATTAATTTTATATGGTACCACATGACCACGATAATAAAGTATATTATAGTAAGGTATATAAAGCGTATTAAAAATGAGTAGTATTTTAAGTAATTTGAGATAATTTTAATTACGTGGGTAATTGATTAATTACCGAGTATCGAAACATCACCTACTTAACTAATTAGTTGGATAAAGATTAAAACTTTCCCACCTCACTCCCTGCGTGGCAGCATGTGCCATTTAACCAAATGACTCATTAGTCATTTATAGTATGTGTCACATTGAGAGGCGGATCCGGGATTTGAGACTTATGGGTTTCTACCGTAATTTTATATTAATATACAATAATAATTGGGTTCACAGTCGGATATTTACCAATATTTAGTGAATTTCTTAATATAAATATATGGTTTACGCAAGAATTACTGGGTTCCCGGGAACCCGTAGCTTATGCACTAGGTCCGTCCCTGGTCACGTTAAGGGATTTGTTGGCAAAAACCATTCCCTTTTTTTGAATAAAACGAAGAGGTTCATTTTATTCAACTGGGGACATATAATCCGAAAAAGAACTTCTGTTACGAGATAGATAAACGAATCGTCTCTCCAGCATGGCACATCAGTGAAAGAAAAACAAAGTGATCATTCATGATGAGAAGTGAGAACTAAACTCTCTTCCAAAACTTCTCATCCAATATCAACGATATTCGGAATGTGGAAGTGTCCAAAGGACCAAATACAAAGTCTGTCAAGTAAATTGTGTATCCAAGAAGCTTGTGTATGTGCTATCGTTTAGAAAATTATTGATTGCAATTTGTACAAAGACACTGCAAGTACAACACATGCAGCCCAATCAGAAACAAGTCATACTTCCTATATGTGGAATTCGCATCAGCACTACCAATTAATAAGCCCAAACAGTGTGAGTGAGGGAATTTCCCTCCACCGCCATGGCAACTCGTTTTGCGAGATTGGTCGGCGCTTAATCGTCCTCTGTCTCTCTTAGATCGGTGGCCGGAATTGAGACCTTCATCCATGGCGCGTTTAAGCCACGATGTTCATCTTATTCTTCCTCTTCTGACAGTGAATTTCCTAAGCCTACTAAGAAAATCACCGATTGGCTATCCGGCGTTATCGACTCCGGCAACGAGCGTAAGCTTCCGCCTGAACTTCGTGGTCAACCTAACTCCGTTCAGTGGAACGGACCCACGTGGAGAAGAGAGGGGTCACCCGCACCCGGTATGTGTATATACTTTCAAATTATGATATATATCTCTGTGACCCCTGATGCACCGGCGAGACTCAGGTGGTTCGGGCATGTGCGGAGGAGAAGCCCTGATGCACCGGTGAGGAGTTGCGAGCGGCTGTCGGTAGTTGGCGCGAGTCGTGGCAGAGGGAGGCCCAAGAGGTATTGGGAAGAGGTGATTAGGCAGGACATGG